>JAVCKV010151709.1:0-52319 GCA_032274145.1 Herpochondria borealis | reverse complement strand
CATTGAAGCACACGATGCAGTGCACTGTAGTGCGAAAACCGGTGAAGGTATTTCAGATGTATTGGAAATGTTGGTTGATCGCGTACCGCCACCACAGGGCGATGGCGACGCTCCCTTGCAAGCGCTGATTATCGATTCATGGTTCGATAATTTTGTTGGTGTTATCTCTTTGGTGCGGATCGTCAGTGGCAGTTTGAAAAAGCGCGACAAAATGCGAATCATGTCAACAGGGCGTGCATTTCAGGTGGATTCTGTGGGTGTTTTTACCCCCAAACGGCTCGAAACGCAGCAGCTTAATACCGGGCAGGTGGGTTACATCATTGCCGGCATTAAGGAGATTGATGCAGCAAGAGTCGGTGATACCATCACCCTTGAAAGTCGGCAGTGTGAATCAGCACTGGAGGGTTTTAAGGAAGTTCAGCCCAGAGTTTTCGCAGGCTTGTATCCGGTCAGTTCGGATGACTACGAATCTTTTCGCGATGCGCTGCAGAAACTGAAGCTTAACGATTCTGCACTCGCTTATGAGCCAGAGACATCAACAGCACTTGGGTTCGGTTTTCGTTGTGGTTTCCTGGGTATGTTGCATATGGAAATCGTGCAAGAGCGTCTTGAGCGGGAGTATCAGCTTGATTTAATCACGACTGCGCCAACTGTAATTTACGAATTGGTCGACGTGAAAGGTGAGGTTCTATACATTCACAATCCGTCACAGCTGTTAGCGCCCAATCTGCTGGCAGAGGTTCGTGAGCCCATCATTCAGGCAAATATTCTGGTCCCTCAAGAGCATCTGGGGGACGTCATCACGCTATGCATTGAAAAGCGTGGTGTGCAGAAAAACATGCAATACGTGGGGAGGCAGGTAGCGCTGACCTATGAAATGCCATTGAGTGAGGTGGTACTGGATTTCTTCGACCGGCTTAAATCAGTGAGTCGCGGCTATGCGTCTTTTGACTATAGCTTTCTGCGCTTCCAGGCTTCTGATCTGGTGAAGGTCGATGTCATGATTAATGGTGAGACTGTAGATGCATTAGCGGTGATTGTGCATAAAGAGCGTTCGCAGTCCCGCGGGCGTGATCTTGCCGAACGGATGAAAGATCTTATCCCCAGGCAAATGTTTGACGTCGCCGTTCAGGCGGCAATCGGCACACACATTATTGCGCGTAGTAATGTTAAAGCACTGCGTAAAAACGTGACTGCAAAGTGCTACGGTGGCGACATAACGCGTAAGAAGAAATTGTTAGAAAAACAAAAAGCTGGCAAGCGTCGTATGAAGCAGATTGGCCGGGTAGAAATACCGCAGGAAGCTTTTCTGGCGGTATTGCAAGTGGATAATAAATGAGGGGGTTGACGGCACCGACCGTTGGTACGAATAAATGAATATAGATTTTTCTTTAATGTTGGTGATTTTCACATTGTTATGTGGAGTGATCTGGTTTATCGGCTCTGTGTTGTTTGGCCGGCCAGAGAGTGGCGTGGTGGAGTACGCACGCTCATTTTTTCCACTGCTGTTATTGGTTTTGGTTCTGCGGTCTTTCGTGTTTGAGCCGTTCCGGATTCCCTCTGGTTCAATGAAGCCTACTTTGTTAGTTGGGGACTTTATTCTGGTGAATAAGTTTGCTTATGGCGTGCGGCTACCGGTTGTTCACAAGAAAATTCTTGATACTGGCAAGCCCGAGCGTGGCGATGTTTCCGTTTTCCGGTATCCCAAGCAGCCTGAGCTTGATTACATCAAAAGAATCGTTGGCGTGCCCGGTGACATTCTGCAATATCGAGACAAGAAACTGACCGTGAACGGGGTTCTGGCAAGTCAGGAAGTACTTGGTGACTATGATGACCCGGATAGTGGTTCGCATCCTACACTTGAAATTATTGAGGATCTGGTCGGCGTAGAACATCGACTATTAACCACAAAAGGACCACGCCGCGGTGATTTTGAAATAGAGGTTCCTGAGGGAATGTATTTTGCTATGGGTGATAACAGGGATAATAGTAACGACAGTCGATTCTGGGGATTTGTGCCGGAAGATCATCTGGTTGGTAAAGCATTCATGGTGTGGATGCATTTCAATTGGGATAACGGTGGCATCAGATGGAGCAGGATTGGCGAAGGCATTCACTAAGGCGAATAAATCATGTTTAAATGGGTTCTGGGCATCGTGCTCGCAGGCGCAGTGTTAATGACTGGCTTCAAGCTTGTGCCGGTGTATATCGACAATCATGCGTTGAATAAGATCGTTAACGAAGTACTGCGAGACGGTGAACTGAAAAGCCGACCTAAGCGTGATGTCCTGACCAGATTGCAAAAACGGTTTCGAGAGCACAATCTAAATCACCTGGATCCAAAAGAAGTCATTAAGGTTGCCAGAGATACTAACGGTGAGTTAGTGATGGACGTGAAATACGAAGAGCGTCGAAAATTGATGTACAATCTAGAGATCGTTGCAGGCTTTGATGAGCAATTTTCTAACTGATTATTAATATCCGGTGGCGCCGGTAGATAATATGACGGGCGGGAATTGAAACTGGTTCAATTTGATTACGGTCGACAAATTTCTCGCTAAAAAACTCAACTATGAGTTTTCAAGCCAAGCCCTCGTTCTAGAGGCGCTGACGCATCGTAGCGTCAGCTCGCGCAACAATGAAAGGCTTGAATTTCTAGGCGACGGAGCATTGAACTTCGTCATCGCCTCAGAAATTTTTCGCTTAAAACCCGACTACCAGGAAGGACAACTCAGCCGCCTGCGGGCAAACCTTGTCCGCGGTGTGACTTTATCTGAAATTGCCCGGGAAATAGGCTTGGGCGAATACATAAAACTGGGCACCGGTGAGCTAAAAAGCGGCGGTTTCGATCGTGACTCCATACTGGCAGATGCGGTAGAGTCATTGCTCGGGGCAGTCTACCTTGACGGTGGTTTTGAACAGGTGCACCGAGTGGTTTGTTTCCTGTTCAAAGAAAGGCTTGAAAACCTGCCTGCAGATGAACCACTAAAAGATCCTAAAACGCGGTTGCAGGAATACCTGCAAGCCCGCAAGCTTCCTATTCCTGAATACGTCTTGCTTGAAACCAACGGCGAGGCCCATAAGCGCGAGTTTGTTGTCTGCGCCAGGATCGAACAATTGAAGCTGAAAACAAAAGCCACGGGTTCCAGTCGCCGCCGCGCTGAGCAGGCGGCAGCAACTGCTGCCTTGCGAAAACTTGAAACGGAAAACAATTGACCAAACGTTGCGGCTATATCGCGATATCCGGCAGACCCAATGTCGGTAAGTCTACTTTGCTAAATCGCCTGATCGGGCAGAAGCTGAGTATCACCGCCCACAAACCGCAGACAACGCGCCATGCGTTGCTTGGGATCAACACCGTTGGCGATACTCAGTTTGTGTATATCGACACTCCCGGTATTCATGGGGGCGGAAAGCGAACCTTAAATCGGGTGCTGAACAAAACCGCATCGTCTGCCGCCACCGGTGCTGATGTTATGGTGTTGGTTGTTCAGGCGCTGACTTGGAATGAAGACGATGACCGCGCACTTGAAGTAGTCAAGCGCCAGCAGAAGCCCTGGATACTCGCTATCAACAAGGTTGACAGAGTTAATCCGAAGGAGCGGCTACTCCCATGGATGCAAGGGCTAAGCGCTGTTGCAGAGGCCGATGCTGTGATTCCAATCTCTGCGACAAAGGGGTCAAATGTCGAACAATTAGAAGCAGAAATCTTGCAACGTTTGCCGGAAGCTGATTTCATGTTTGATGAAGAGACTCTCACTGATCGATCATCGCGTTTTCTGGCTTCAGAGTTAGTCAGAGAGCAGTTGACCCGCTTCTTGTCTCAGGAATTGCCATATTCAGTCAGTGTCGAAATCGAAAATTTTGAACAAACCAGTCGGATTACCAAAATTTCTTGCGTGATCTGGGTTGAAAAGCAAAGCCAGAAATCGATCGTGATCGGTAAAGGTGGCGGTGGTTTAAAAGAAATCGGTAGTCGTGCGCGTCGGGAAATGGAGAAGCTGTTTGATACAAAAATACATCTGGAACTATGGGTTAAAGTGAAAGATGGTTGGTCAGATGATGCCGCGATGATTCGGAATCTGGGCTACGAGGCTGAATGAGTAGTACCCGTCATGAGCTTCATCCTGCCTACGTAATACATACCCGCGCCTATCGCGATACTAGTTTAATTATAGAGATCTTTACCCCGACCCATGGTCGGGTGTCATTGCTGGCGCGTGGCGCTAAAAGCGGCAAAGTAAAAAAATCCCTGGTGTTGCAGCCGTTCAGAAAGCTGCATGTTTCGTGGGCCGGGCGTGGTGATTTGCCTGTGTTAACAGCGGTGGAAGAGGCCGGTGAATCACTGAGGCTCAGTGGTCAGTCACTCGCTTGCGGCTACTACATCAATGAACTTGTTTATTACCTGGTACCAAAGCATGAACCAGCAGAAGAGCTTTTTGTGCAATATTGGCCTGTTGTAGCAGCGCTGAATGAAGAGACTCTTCGAGATCATGCGCTGCGGCAATTTGAGTTTGCACTGCTGGACCAAACAGGTTATTCACCGTTGTTAAGCCATGAGAAAGAATCTGATGTCGAAATACAAGCCTTGATGAATTATCGTTATCTGATTCCCGATGGACCTGTTCGCGAAGAAGATACTAGCGCCGCAGGGGTCGCGGTTAGCGGTCAGACGTTGCTTGAGCTGGCCAATAGAAATTATTCGTCACTCACTAATATTAAAGAGGCACGTGACTTGGCCCGAGCCTTAATTCACTATCACCTCAATGGTCGGGAGCTGTTGTCTCGAACACTCTTTACTAGTTTTCAAAGCCTAAAACCCTCCGGGAAGTCCAATGGTTGATATTTTTACGTTAGCCCATCAGGCAATAAACTGTTGCAGCTTTGACCACAAACAAAGCTTGATTACTGATCTAAGGTCGGTGATTGATACTGGTGCTTTCAATACGCAATGTGAAAGTGCTGCGGTAACAGTGCCAGATGCAGGACGTCCTACTTTGCCGATACTGGTGCATCCTTCGCAGGTACCGCGGCGCAGGCTTGGAAGTGTGGCTGGAAGGGTTGGTCTAATACACGCGGTAGCGCATATCGAATTTAATGCGATTAACCTGGCGCTGGATGCGGTGTATCGGTTTCGTGATATGCCGCTTGACTACTACCGGGATTGGATACGTGTCGCCTATGAAGAGTCCATTCACTTTGAGCTACTAGCCAAGCGATTGCATCAGCTTGATAGTGATTATGGTGCTTTGCCTGCGCACGGTGGCTTGTGGGAGATGGCTGTTGCCACCGATTATGACGTGCTGGTGCGAATGGCGTTGGTGCCACGTGTGCTTGAGGCTCGTGGGCTTGATGTGACGCCCCCAATGATCGAAAAATTACAGGCTCACGGTGATAAGCAGACCGTGGAGATATTCAATCGAATCTTAACGGAGGAGGTTGATCATGTGAGAATTGGTAACCGTTGGTACAGGTACGCATGCGATCAAAGAAAGATTGAACCCGTGGCTAAATTTAGCGAATTGCTTCGGCAGCATGGTCGAATTGCATTGCGAGGGCCATTTAACGCCGAAGCCCGGCTCAAGGCGGGTTTTACATCTGCAGAGCTGCAAGAGCTTGAAACACTGGTGTTAGAGTTCAAACGCGATTTCAGCGCCGAGCATGCCCCGGCGTAATCATTGTTTATTTTAATGGGCGATTTAAGCTTTGACCGTGATGTATCACTGTCCCAGGCTAAATTGGTTTCAGTGCGTCGCCGTTCCAGCGTAAGAGTTCGCAGTTGTTGTCATCACTGAGTGCGATCACTGCGTGATCTTCATGCCAGTCGCCCAACACCATCCGTTCAACTTCACGGTCCTCAATTAAGTGCTTATGCAGTGCAGGGCGGTGTGTATGCCCATGCAGGATTCGATTGGTTTGCGCTTCAGCGATTGTGTCGCTTAAGGTGGCTTCGTTTATGTCTGCAATGTTTTCAGAATGAGCGCGATGACCATGGGCTTTACTGGTGCTTCGAATCATTCGTGCCGTGGCTTCTCTTTCACTGACGCTTTTGGCGAGGAAGTCGGTTTGCCATCCACGATTACGCACCATACGACGGTAGAATTGGTACTGGCTGTCGTCGGTGCAAAGCGTGTCGCCATGCATTAATAACGTGGGAGTGCCCGCCAGGTCAACCGTGACGGTGTCGCTTTCTATTAGCTCACCACCAAAGCTTTCGACGAATTTTTTTCCCAGTAAAAAATCACGATTACCATGCATAACAAATATGCTGACGCCGTTTCGGCTCAGCGCTGATAGGCGATTCCCTACTTCTGTTGCGGTGTGATCAACGGCATCGTCACCAAGCCAGTATTCGAAAAGATCGCCCAATATGTAAAGCTGGTTGCAGTCTTTGGCAATTTTTTCGAGCAATGAAAACGCGAGCGTCGTTAGCTCAGGCTGACTTGCCTGTAGATGTAGATCAGATATTAATAGAGTGCGCATTGTTACTTGGAATCTGTGTTTTCTGCACTTTCAATAACAATGGGTTCCAGTGGTACGTCGCCATGGCCGCCTACGTTACCGGTTGGTACCGAGCTCATTTCCATGACGATTTCCATTCCTGTCACGACTTTGGCAAACACGCAATAACCCCATCCATCCGCGCTTTTAGCGGTGTGATTTAAGAATGTGTTGTCGTTGACGTTGATAAAAAATTGGCAAGTGGCAGAATGCGGGTCGCCTGTGCGTGCCATGGCCAAGGTGCCGGTGTCATTGGTGAGGCCGTTGTCAGCTTCGTTCTCTATTGCTTTGCTGGTTGGCTTTTGCTGCATGTCTGCGGAGAACCCGCCACCCTGGACCATGAAGCTGGGTATGCAGCGGTGAAAAATAGTGTTGTCATACTGGCCGCTTTCAACATAGCTTAGAAAGTTTTTACAAGTTTCAGGCGCTTTTTCCTGATTAAGCTCGATTTCTATCGTGCCTTTGGTTGTTTTTAACGTGATCATGGGTTGTCCGGTATTTGTTATTTGTGGTGTCAGCTGTTAGTGAGTTATTTGGCAGAGTTAACGACCACGTTCTCGATAACAATGGGGTCGACGGGCACATCTTTATTAAACGGGCCGGCTGATCCAGTGGAAACCTTGTTGATCAGATCTGCGATATCCTGACCTTCAACGACTTGGCCGAATACCGTGTAACCCCACCCGGCAATATTTTTCGACCGATGGTTCAGGAAATCGTTGTCGGCAGTATTGATGAAGAATTGGGCTGTGGCAGAGTGGGGCGACTGCGTACGCGCCATCGCGATAGAGTATTTGAGGTTTGGTAGCTGGTTGTCAGCCTCATTCTGGATGGGGTCGCGTGTCTCCTTCTTGTCCAGCGACAACGTGAACCCGCCACCCTGAATCATGAATCCGTCAATGACGCGGTGAAATATGGTGTCTTTATAGAACCCGTCGTTCACGTACTGGATGAAATTCTCGACCGACAAGGGAGCTTTCTGCGGGTAGAGTTCAATGATCAGGTCTCCCATATTGGTGGTGAGCGTGACGCTTGGGTTTTCGGCGGGAGCCTCTGCCGCAGTGTTGGTGTCTTTTGGGGCTGTTTCGGCGCTGAGGGCGACGGTTGTGCCAAATCCGCAGGAAATAAATAGAAAAACACCAAAAAATATTTTTTGAGTCAAAAGTTTCATTGAAATTCGATGAGTCTGTGTGAAAATTTAAGAGGACTATACTAGGCTTTGCGCCTTCAAGCACTAGACTGTTGAAAGCTGGATTATGGCTGCCGAAATTAGATTGTCAGTTGTTTGAATTCGCTGACGTATACAGCCGCAGAGAGAGCCCAAGCTATGTTAGGGTATAGGGGTTGAAGCGCCATGGATCCGGCTGGCTAGCTACCCCTGAACACAATTGAAGAGTCCCGTGAATTCCCCAGGTTTTGAAAAGAAAAATGTTTCTTCGGAAGCAGAGTCAAAAGACGATCACGCGTCCGCGAACAAGACGCAGCTTATCGCAGAATCCGTTGATTCGGATGCTGACGCACCAGTGCTGAAAAGTCGTGGCAGTGTGGCGAAGCGACGGCGAAATGCCCGCCAAAAAGCCATGCAAGCACTGTATCAATGGGATTTTGATACTGACGGCAACAGCGTCACCGATATCATTGATCAGTTTTGTACTCTACAAAATATGGAAAGAGTTGATGTCGACTATTTCAAAGATGTGTTTTTATATGTCGCCAAAAATCTCGATCAGGTAGATGAGTCCATAGTTGATCACATTGACAGGCCAATGGAGCGGCTGGATCCGGTTGAGCGTTCCGTATTGCGGGTGGCTTGTGGGGAGTTTCTGTGTCGTCTTGATATCCCCTATAAAGTGATTGTCAACGAAGCTTTAGAGATCACTAAAATTTTTGGCGCAGATCAAGGCCACAAATTTGTTAACGGTGTGGTGGACAAACTCGCAGCCAAGCACAGGGCTATAGAATATAAGGCTGATAACTCTTCTGCTGGAAACGAGTAGCTCCATGTCGAAAAGACCTGTAACGACGGCGGATTTATTTTCGTCTCCGGCAAGCTTTCTGGCGTATGGTTTCGGTACCGGATTAGCACCGGCCGCGCCGGGCACCTTTGGGACAATACCCGGCCTGGTAATTGTATTGGCATTGTCGCCTTTGCCCTTAGTCACTTACTTATTGCTTACCCTGGCCGCATTAGTTGCAGGAATATGGATCTGTAACGTTGCATCAAAGCAGTTGGGTACCCACGACCACGGTGGCATTGTGTGGGATGAAATAGTCGGCATGATGGTGACCATGATTGCCGTGCCCTTGTCTCCGTTAACAGCGTTGGCAGGCTTTGGACTGTTTCGTCTCTTCGATATTTGGAAGCCATGGCCTATTGGCTGGGTTGATAAAAAAGTACACGGTGGTTTTGGAATAATGATTGACGATGTTATTGCCGGTGTTGCGGCATGTGCCTGTTTGCACGGGCTCATTTTTTTGCTACCCGCGATCGTTTAGGACGGGTTTCTGATGCCAAGGCAGAACGGCACGTGCAGCTAGCTTAACAGCCGATATTTTCATCGTGTTTGCTGAAGCTGGATGCGACAAGTTAATCGCACCTGCGATAGGGCATGTTTGCGAAGTGATGCTGGCGTTTTGTGCGGTTGCCGCGGGCAACGCTAGGGTACAGGTATTCCCAGTCGAGACAGGAATTCTGCAAGTTTAATCAGTGGTAGCCCGATCAGTGCGCTTGGGTCATCGCTGGTCATTGATTCAACGATGGCACTGCCCATGCTCTCAGACTTGAAGCTGCCGGCGCAATTGTAGGGCGTATCAGCGGCTAGATACCGACTGATCTGTTCATCATTTAGTGATCGAAATTTTACGGTTGTAGGGACTATGCAGGTATATTGTTCAGTGCCTTTAAGAACGCATAGACCGGTATAGAAGACAGCTTCTTTTCCGCCTTGGTTTTTTAATTGTGCCACGGCATTTTCATGGTTGCCCGGTTTGCCGATAATCATGTTTTCGATATACGCAACTTGATCTGAGCCGATAATCGTGGTGCTAGCGTCATAGGTGGCTTGCAGGGATTGTGCTTTCGCGATGGCCAATCTGAGTACCAGATCTGGGGCGGTTTCGCCGGGTTGGGGTGTCTCATCGCAGTCTGGCGATTGCTGATCAAAATCGACCCCGAGCTTGGTCAGTAGTTCTGCTCGATATGGAGAAGTTGATGCAAGAATCAAATTGGCCGGCATAAATATCCTGAATTGGCGGTTTAAAGAGTAATTTGGCGAGTTATCAGTTGCTTGGCAACAAGCAACATATTTTGACTAAAAGTGAAAAGCGCAGTACAATTGAGGGTTTATGGAAATGATTCTTCCTCCCAGGTTCAATCCTGCGGAATTGGCGCGGTCTAGGCGTAAAAGCCAACTCGAACTCCCCGTATCCCACTTTAAGCGTTTCTCGGCTCTGCTGGCAAATGTTAAGGGAGATGTGGTGGCGAAAGCCAGGTTCGAACTGAACGATTCAAAGCAGGCGACAGCGCAGGGTACGTTGCAGACTTCGGTCAATGTGACTTGTCAGCGTTGTATGCGTGAAATGGAAATTCAGTTGGCATGTGACTTTTCGTTGGTATTTATTAGTGACGAAGAAGAAGAAATTGACTTGGAACAAGACTATGATCCGGTGTTGGTGGACAGCCACAACGAGATCGCAGCCGTAGATTTCCTTGAAGACGAATTGATATTGCAGTTGCCTTTGCGGCTGGTGCATGAAAATGAACAGCAGTGTGATCAGTCTGTGATAACGGCAGTGAAAACCGCCGCGCAAACTGGCCCCGCTAAGACACATAACCCATTCAGTGACTTGGACAAGCTGCTGAAGAACTAGATTTTTTGGAGAAGCCGCATGGCTGTACAGAAAAAACGTAATACCCCGTCACGACGTGGAATGCGTCGTTCACACGATGCGCTTAAGAGCCCCGCGTTGTCTACAGATCCTACCACCGGTGAGGTGCATCTGCGTCACCACGTAACACCTGATGGTTACTACCGTGGTCTAAAGGTCGTCGATACTGTTGAAGAGATCGACGACGAAGACGACGAAGACTAAACTCGGGTAACTGAAATCCTTGTTCCTACTCAGCGATGAACATGCTGACTAACTGCAATCCTTTCGCTAACAAGGTGATCCAAAGATAATGAGTGAAACCGTAACCATTGCGCTTGACGCGATGAGTGGTGATCTCGGTGCAGAAACCGCTGTTGACGCAGCGGTGTCCGTCACGAAAAAATATTCGGATCTGAGTATTATTTTAGTCGGCGATGAGGCAGTGCTTGCCCCGTTGCTGTCGGCAAAAAGTAGCGACCGAATCCTGATTCAGCACGCTTCTGAAGTTGTGACGATGGACGATCCATTGTCACAAGCGCTGCGAAACAAAAAAGATTCCAGTATGCGTATTGCGGTCAATCAGGTACGCGAAGGGAAAGCCGCAGCGTGTGTGAGTTGCGGCAATACAGGGGCATTGATGGCAATTGCCAGATTTGTCCTGAAGACGCTTCCCGGTATCGATCGCCCCGCAATTATAACTGCCATCCCGAATGTTAACGGCCATGTCCAAATGCTTGATCTGGGGGCTAATGTCGATTGCACTGCACAACATCTTTACCAGTTTGCGGTAATGGGCGCGGCATTGTCGGCGGTTGTCGATAACATTGACAATCCCAGAGTTGGATTGCTGAATATTGGTTCGGAAGCGATCAAAGGCAATGAAACAGTCAAAGAGGCTGGCAAGCTGCTTGAAAAGTCTGAACTCAACTATATAGGCTCAGTCGAAGGCAATGAAATCTACATGGGCAATGTCGACGTTGTTGTTGCTGATGGGTTTGTCGGGAACGTCGCCTTGAAAACATCAGAGGGATTGGCCAAGCTCATTAAAAGTTATCTTAAGCAGGAGTTTACGCGTTCGCCTCTCAGTAAGGTAATGGGGTTGGTAGCGAGTCCCGTGTTAAAAAGACTGGCACGAAGAATAGATCCTGATCGCTATAACGGTGCAAGCCTATTGGGGTTGAGAGGAATTGTGATAAAAAGTCATGGGAATGCAGGGGTGTTGGCGCTTGAAAATGCCATTGGAATCGCCCGGCTTGAAGCCAAAAAAGACCTGATATCATTGATCGATACCTATGTAGAAACAAAGCTTATACAGTCGAGCGTTTAGTGAAATACTCCAGAATACTAGGGACCGGAAGTTATCTGCCTGAAAGAGTGCTTCATAATTCCGAGCTGGAGAAACTGGTCGATACAACCGACGAATGGATCCGTGAGCGCACCGGAATCCACCAGCGGCATATTGCTGCAGAGTCCGAAACCACTCTAGATCTTGCTGAAGCCGCTGCACGTAACGCGCTTGATGCGGCAGATATGAAGCCCAACGACATCGATCTGATCATCATAGCCACAACTACGCCTGACTGTGTGTTTCCAAGTGTAGCCTGTCTGCTGCAAAAGCGGTTGGGTGTCACGAATGGAAGCCCTGCATTTGATATACAGGCGGTGTGTGCTGGGTTTGCTTATGCCCTGGGCATTGCTGATAATTTTATCCGTAGTAATAGTGCGAGTTCTGTACTGGTGATCGGGGCGGAAACATTTTCGCGCATACTTAACTGGAAAGATCGCAATACTTGTGTGCTGTTCGGTGATGGTGCTGGCGCTGTAGTGCTAGGGGCATCAGATGAACCCGGGATTCACAGTACTCATTTACACGCCGATGGGCGCTATGAAGAATTGCTGCACGTGCCAAGTGGTGTATCTCGTGGTTATGACGTTATGCAGCAGCAACAAGCTTTTGTAGAAATGCGTGGCAATGAAGTATTTCGAATGGCTGTGACCAAGCTCCACGAAGTGGTAGAAGAGGCACTGGAAGCAAATTCGATTGATAAGTCAGAAATAGATTGGTTGGTTCCACACCAGGCAAATATTCGCATCATACAGGCGACAGCGCGAAGGCTGCGCATGAGTATGGACAAGGTGGTGCTGACGGTTCAGGATCACGGCAATACCTCTGCAGCGTCTATTCCCTTAGCGCTCGACACTGCAGTGCGTGATGGGCGGATCAAGCGGGGCGATAAATTGTTGCTCGAGGGTTTTGGGGGTGGGTTTGCCTGGGGTGCGGCTCTGCTGACCTACTAGTTAGGAAGTAATCGTAGAACAGCTTTCGACCCCCGATTTATTGTAAGCTGTCTATGCAATGGTTGCTTAGTGTATGCTCGGTGCAATGGAATGCAAGTGGCCACGACTTGTTGGTTATGTAGTTTTTTAGTTTTTGGATAAGTGGTTGAATATCCCAAAGAAAATACAGCAAAAAATATTATTGGTTGATGATCACGATTTGGTGCGAGCCGGGCTACGGTTGTTATTAAAAGACATTGATCCTACCTGTGTTGTTGCAGAAGCCAGCACGGGGGAAGAAAGCATTGAAATCGTCCGGAAAGGGGGGGTTAATATTGTTTTCATGGACGTGGTGTTGCCTGGCATTGACGGTGTCACTGCTGCGCTTCGTCTACTTCAGCTCGATTCAGCGCTTAAAATAATCATCCTGACTGGCCGCAACGAAGGCCCCATTCCGAAGGCGCTGCTGCAGTCTGGAGTTTGTGGTTATATGACTAAGTCATCAGCTGCCGAAGAAATCAAAAACGCCATTGATGCGTCCAGCCGGGACGAGTTCTATTTGTCCCTTGATTTGATTGAGCAGCTAAGCAAGGCTTGTGACGCGGACGGCGAAAATCCATTTGATCGCTTGTCTCAGCGAGAGCTACAGGTGGTGTTACTTTTGTTGCAAGGTTATAAAACCCGTGACGCGAGTGATTCCCTTGTGCTCAATGCCAAAACCGTCAGTACCTACAAACGTCGTGCATTTGAAAAGCTCGAAGTAGAAAACACAGCCGAACTAATCAAGTTGGCTATCACTTTCGGTGTGATGGGCATAGGCTGACCAGCCGCTTCTGCAGTGGGTGTTTGCTCGTTGATTGACATGTCGTTATCCAACAGTCCGCTTGAGTTGACGATTTTTCTTGTTGCAGTAAACTAAATCAGTATGGCTACTTCTGACAATTCTGGTATCGATGATTCGGCTCCCGTGGTGGTGAGTGACATTGCTGCAAAGCCGGTGATCGCCCGCGAGTCCGGCGACGAGACCCCACAAAATCTGCCGAGCGATAACAAAGGTGAAAAAATAACTGCCAAGTTTGACTCTGCGTCATTCTTAAAAACAATCACTTCCCGACCCGGTTGTTATCAAATGTTGAATGATGCCGGAGATACTATTTATGTTGGCAAGGCGGCTAACCTAAAAAAGAGAGTATCAAGCTACTTTCAAAAGGATCCGGGTTCAGTGAAAACTCGCGTGATGGTGGCGCAGATTGCCAATGTTGCGCTAACCGTCACCAGCAACGAAATTGAGGCGCTGTTACTCGAGAACAACTTAATAAAGGAAAAGCGCCCGCGGTATAACATTTTGCTGCGTGATGATAAAAGCTACCCGTTTTTGTTTGTTTCTACTCAAGAGGCCTATCCTAGAATCTCCTACAGGCGTGGTGGCAGGAAGCAGTCAGGAAAGTATATTGGGCCATACCCACATGCGGGGGCAGTGAAAAAAACATTGCGGTATATACAAAAACTTTTCAAAGTCAGGCAGTGCGAAGACTCCTATTTTAAAAATCGATCACGGCCTTGTTTGCAGTATCAAATTAACCGATGCACGGCGCCTTGTGTTGGGCTGATTGATGAATCTGCGTATCGGCAGGACGTTGACATGACCATAAAAGTGTTGCAAGGCAGGACCAATGAAGTCGTAGAGAGTTTGGTGGCTGAAATGGATGTAGCCTCAACAAGTCTGGAGTTTGAACGCGCTGCCAGATTGCGTGATCAGATTAAAAATTTGAAAGCGGTGAGTCAATCGCAGTATGTTGAAAACGGACGGGGGGACATTGATATTGTTGCCTGCTACCAGAAAGGCGGTCATTGCTGTATCCAGGTATTTTTTGTTCGCAACGGTGTCAACCTTGGCAACAAGCCTTTTTTCCCTTCGACCCCTGACGGATCGACAATTGAAGAAATAGTGACCGGCTTCGTTCAGCAATTTTACCTACAGCATGAGGTACCGCGACGGGTAGTGACCCATTGTGAAATAGACGGTTTAGATTTGATAAAAGAGGCCTTGAGCTTGCGCTCTGGCTTCAATGTAGAAATAGTGACTAATGTGCGCGGAGATCAGAGACGCTGGATAGACAATGCGCTGGAAAATGCAAAAATTGCACTCGATGCACGACTGGCCTCACGCAGTGGTATGGCAGAGAGACAGGACAGATTGCGGCAACTGCTAAACCTTGAAGAGTTGCCCCAACGAATGGAATGTTTTGATATAAGTCACCTGAGTGGGGAAGCAACCGTTGCCTCTTGTGTCGTTTTTGGTGTCGAAGGACCGATAAAAGCAGAGTATCGTCGGTTTCAAATCAAAGATATTACCCCGGGTGATGACTATGCTGCCATGAGGCAGGCACTCACGCGCAGGTATACTCGGCTATTAAAAGAAAATCAGCGTATCCCGGAGGTATTGTTTATCGATGGGGGTAAGGGGCAGGTTGGAATCGCGCAAGAAATCATGGAAGATTTACAGTTAGACGAAATTTACGTGGTCGGGGTGGCAAAGGGGCCCGAACGCAGACCGGGCGAAGAATCATTGCTAATGTGCCGAACTGGCACAGAAATTCATATGAAACATGATTCCCCGGCGTTGCATCTGATCCAACAGATCCGAGACGAAGCCCATCGATATGCCGTTGCAGGCCATCGCGCTACACGCGGGAAGGCTCGTCGGAAATCGGTGCTGGAAGATTTGCCCGGACTAGGTCCAAAAAGAAGAAAGGCCTTGCTGACTCACTTCGGTGGGATTAAAGCTTTGCAGAATGCGAGTGTAGAAGATATTTCAGGGGTACCTGGTATTAGTCTGCAGCTTGCGCAACTTGTGTATGATTTTTTTCATGAACAAAGCGGACAACGCTAGCAGCTGAATGTAATGAATCTAAATATCCCAAACATGCTGACACTGGCGCGAATACTTCTGTTGCCAGTTATTTTAGTCATTTTTTATCTTCCCGCTGATTGGGGTCGCCCGTTGTGTTGCGCGGTGTTTCTAATCGCTGCCATTACAGACTGGTTCGACGGTTATTTGGCGCGAAAGTGGAACATTGAATCTGATTTTGGCGCATTCCTGGATCCTGTGGCAGATAAGCTGATGGTCGCAACTGTGTTAATTCTGTTGGTTGAAGATGGAATGGCTTGGTGGCTCACAGTGCCGGCAGTGATTATTATCAGCCGTGAGATCACGATATCGGCACTGCGAGAGTGGATGGCCAGCCTTGGTTCGCGCGCTAAAGTCGCGGTGAGTTATTTGGGTAAGGTAAAGACCACGATGCAAATTACTGCTCTGGCTATGCTTTTGTATAAGCATGATTTATTTGGACTGCCTACCTACCAGATCGGAATCGTGGCACTTTATGTGGCTGCTGCCCTGACTATCTGGTCAATGGTGGATTACTTAATGGCGGCATTTAATGCCAATAAAGAGCATACCGGCAACTGATTCTGTTGTTGAAAACGGCTTGCCTAAGAAAGTACAAACGCTAGAGCTTTAAGCTTACTTTTAAGTTAGCGTACTTTAAATCTTGCGCGATGTTGCTTCAGCACAACTGACCGAACAATGTTCGGTGCGACTGTGGATTGGCATCTAGTCTCTAGCGCGAAACTGGCTGATTTGAAGCTACTCAGTTATCCAAGCTAAATGTCTGACCATTAATCTCGGCAGATTCACCGCTCAGCAGGTATAAAAAAGCGCCGACCTTGTCTGCAGGGTCAGGTAGAGATGAAGGATCCTCGCCCGGGAACGCTGAGCTGCGCAGTGACGTGCGCATTTTTCCAGGATCAATACCATTGCAGGTGATCAGCATATTGTTAGTCGTGTTTCGATCTGAATCCAATTCGTCGGCCAGTACTTTGATCACACCTTCCAGCGCTGTTTTACTCACTGAATAAGCTCCCCAATAAGCCCTTTTTTTATCGTCTAAGGTAAAAACTATTCTGGCGTTGCCGGTGGATCTCATGAGAGGCATTACGGCTTGGGTTAACAATAGAGGGGCGTGCAGATTGACGGTGAAGGTTTTTTGCCATAATTTCGCATCTATGCTGGATACCGGCGTTATCTGCCCCAGGTTTGCGGCGCAATGTACAAGACCATCCAGTTTCCCGAAAACGTCTGTTATTGTTTCTGCCATCTGGTTGTAGTCGTCAACGTTTGCGCCGGCCAAGTCGAGTGGGTACAGGCCCGGTTGTGTACCGGTAATACCTTCTATCTCATCATGGATCTTATTTAAACCGCGCTCGTTATGGTCCAGCAGTATTAAGTTACTACCTAATCTTGATGCGCTACGGGCAATATTGCTACCTAGTCCACCGGCGGCACCCGTGATAAGGATGGTCTTGCCTTGAAGTGCATTAGGTTGTGGTTGGAACTGGTTGATAAGGTCACTTGGCACGTTGTGTACTCGTTCGTCTCTGAATTTTGGGTCTGTCCGGTGAACTTCCCAGTCGAAATTGATCTCAGGCTGATGAGGGTGAACCAAAATCTATTGGCATAGTAAAGTTTCTAAGCGGTCGTTGTCCATTCGGATGTTGATGTCAATTGTTCCTGGTCGCCTGTTGCAATCAAGGTCGCCAATATTCGGTGGCGTTAAATGAAAGCGTGAACGATTTTTTTTGAATGGTTTACACCATCGATAACCCTGTTAGCTACGGCAACAGCGTGAGCTATCCGCCCGGCTCGCAACTTGTGACTCAGTTGGTATTTGTAAGCAAGGGCTGAGTGGTAATGGCAGGAATGGACTGGCAGAAATGGTGGTTCCACGGTCGTCACGACAATGGCTTCTGGTGGGTATTTTCGAAAACGCTGTCCGCTAAGGTTAGCCAGACAGCGGTTTGCACAATGACTTAAAAGCGTTATTCACGAAGTTAGTCATCTAATACTGTGCTTGCGTGTGTTAACTGGTTACAAATAACACCCCTTCCTGTGAAGTCGGTATAGCTGACCACGCAATTCCGGGCAAACAATCGAGTGCTGTCAGGCTTGGGGTATACGGCTTGCTGAGTTCTCTGACGAAATTTCCGCCATTGCGAGAGCAGTGACGTTCATCGTTTTCCTCAGAGATTAAAAATGAAAAAATTTCTTGCTGCAGTTGTGCTTGCGCTGCCCTTGTTTGGACTGACCGGTGTGTTTGCACAAGCGCCTGTGCAAGGGACTATGGAGGCGTTCGTTGTTGAGCTGAACAACAATGAGGAACAACTAAAATCCGCCCAAGATGTAGAGCCTAATCAAATAGTCGAGTACCGGCTGACGTACACAAACAAAAGCCCATCTGATATCTCCGGTTTGACCGTGGTAGGTCCTGTTCCTGAAGGAACCGCCTATGTGTCAAATACCGCGGACGCGGACGCTGATGCAAGCCTTAAAGTCAGTATAGATGGCGGTGAGACCTTCGAGTCCGAGCCTGTCACCCGTGAGGTAGTTAAAGCCAACGGTGAAGTGATTGAGAAAGTGATTTCGTCTGAAGAATATACGCACCTGCAATGGGTGGCACAGTCGGCGATTGAAGGTAAAGGTGGCGAGCAACTGTATCGGTACCGTGTCAAGGTTAAGTAGTAGTTGTCGGTTGGTTAAAGTCCATCCGGAAGATGTACTAAGTAAATTATAGATAATAAAAAATAGCGCAACGATTTAAAGAAGATCAAATGTGCATAGTGATTAGGGTTGAGTACGAGACTACATTGAACACAACAGGGCTATTACATCCATGAAACTTAGAAAACACGAACGTCCGTGGCGACTATTGCCACTGGCGATTGCCGTTGTTGCGGCCGCTGGTACATCCGGCGTATATGCAGCAACAGCAGCAGGCACGCAAATTAAAAACCTGGCGACAGTGACCTACGAGGACTCGGCGGGTAATGTGTTTTCCGCGCAGTCTAATGAGGCCGTAGTCACTGTGGCGCAGGTTTATTCGGCGACTATCGGGCGCGATCTCAATGTAGATAGCGCGCCGGCTCAGCCAGTATATTTACCGTTTGTATTAGAAAATACCGGTAATGGTAGTGATACATTCCTGTTAAGCGTGGTAGATGGCATCACGGGCGGTGATTTGATCGATGCTGATTCGATCAAAATTTATGATGACACCAATGGTGATGGCCAGGCGTCTTCCGGTGAGCCAGAGATTAGTTCAGTAATGTTGAATTCATCGTCTCCCGGTAACATCAAAAATATTGTCGTAGAAGTATTGGTACCATCTACAGCTCAGGCTGGCGACACTCTGGGAATCACCTTAACGGCGGAAGCTCAAGAGGGAACGGGCACTGCGGTAGCGTCAAGCGTTTCTGATACCTCGACGGGTCAGGGTCTTGATGGCTTTGACGGTACCGTTGAATCAATGATTACTGTGACTGGTAATGCAGTGATTGTTGCGACTAAAAGCGCATCACATAATGCTGCTACGTCTGAGATAACCTACACACTAACAGTGCGGAATAACGGCAACGCACCCGCACAGGATGTGATCATTAATGACGCATTTCCAGCTAATACTACCTATGTTGCTGCCAGTGCAGTGGCTGCGGGTCTGTTGGTATCGAACGGTGATACTGTGCCAGTTATCGCTACCCTGGATGAGGTAGCTGATGGCGTAGACTATAACGGTGATGGCGATCAGCTTGATACAGCGGTGACTGGTATAACTGCTACTGATATTTTATTAGGTGGGTCACAGGTGTCAGTGACCTATACAGTTTCTTACGACCCAGCGGTGTTAAATGGCGGTACGGTGATAGCCAACACTGCGTACATACTTCCTGATGTTGATAGCGATGGAACCACTGACACGCCGGTTGCAACAAACCAGGTGCAAAACGTGATAGCCAATACATATGGCGTCACAGTGGCAGATACCGAAGAAAATACCGGTGGCGATAAGATCAATGACGGTCAGGATGATGACGGGGCCAATCAGGTACAGTTGGTTGATGAAGTTGCTGCGGGTGCCACTGTAATATTCAAGAATATTGTCACTAACACCGGCAACACGGATGACATTCTTGAGCTCTCCATAAGTAACGCCGCAACGCTTCCATTTCCTGCCGGAACTGTGTTTACGTTCTGGGATGGTACTGGTCTTGTGCAGCTTACTGATACAAATGGTTTGTTTGGTGTTGACACAGGTCAAGTGGCGGCTGGTCAGTCCAAAACAATTACAGTTAAGGCTAGCCTGCCGGCTTCAATCAGTGGTACCAGTGGTTACGAGGCCGATCTGACCGTGACTTCATCAGGTAGTACAGCTGCCGTAGATAGTGTGACTGAACGAGTAGACACAATTGTCACACCGACAGTAGATATTCATAACGCTACCGGAGGTGCACTAGGTACTGACGAGAATCCGCTAGGTGCTCCTGACTATGCGGCAGTGAATACAATTGTTGGTGACTTGAATGACTCGATTACCATTCCATTGTGGATTGATAACGATGGTGATGCGGCCAGTTCTTATCAGCTGGGTGTCGGTGGCAGTTACGATGATGTTACTAATACACTGGGTACATTGCCGGCGGGTTGGGTAGTTGAGTACTTTCTGTCAGATGGCGCCGGTGCTCCGACTGGCAGCGCTGTCACCAGCACGCCCACTATTCCGGGTGGCACTGTCGACTACGAGATATTTGCAGTGGTGAGTGTTCCTTCAGATATGACCCAGGCATTGTTTGATTTTACGTCAGACAATGATGCCGACGGCATTGTTGAGACACTTGATACCAATGGTGATGGGGATGGCGATTATCCCTTGTTTTTCGAAGTAACATCAGTCTCCACAGGTGCCACTGATGTGACAATGGAAGCGATTGACGTTAACGTGGTACAGGCTGTAACGCTTTCTCCATCAGGTAGTGACCAGATTGAGTCCGGTGGTACATCGGTGTATCCGCATACACTGGCAAATAACGGTAACGGTGATGCAGTTCTTGACATTACCGCCACTAACAGTCAGCCGGGCTGGACCAACTCCGTCATGATTGACACTGATGGTGACGGTACGCCTGATACGGAATTGGGTAATCTGGTTACGGGTAGTATCACCGTGCAGCAATCGGATGGCGGCACGATGATTATCGGTGTTGTGATGACCGGTGGTGTTCCTGAACTGACTCTTCCTCCGGGTGCCGTAGTACCTATGGTTGCCACTGTCTTTGCACCAGGCTCAGCAGCAGAAGGTCAGGTAGATACATTATCAATCTCTGCAACTGACGCTGTGACAGCTGTGGCGGCGACCGCTCAGGACCAGTCGCAAGTTGTTGCGGGTCAGGTGCGTATCACCAAAACGGTTGCGGTCGATTTTGAATGTGACAACATCGCAGACTCGCCATTTGCCGAAACGCAATCAGTATTGGTTGAGCCTGGTCAGTGTGTTATCTGGCAGGTTGTCGCAGAGAACCAGGGTACGGCTGATGCTTATAAAGTAACCGTAACAGATGCGATTCCCGCCTTCAGTACCTACCTTGCTGCAAGCCTCCGCTATTGCATCAACACTGCTTGTACGCCGGCGGTGGTGACTGATGTAGCTGCTGATGATGCCGGTGAAGCCGCTGTTGGCAATGTAAGCTTCTACATTGGTGCGGCTTCAGATCCTGCAAACGGTGTTGGTGGCACGCTGGTGTCTGGTGATCAAGCTACTGTTCAGTTTGCAGTCACGGTCGACTAGCGTCTCACTCGACAACTTCCTTTGGATGTAGTGTGTGCCGGACGTCAGTCCGGCACACGGGAAGTGCCTCTTTCGGTGTTGTCTTGTAAAACAAAAATGCACACTCAAAAAAACTACAGTAAGTACTTTTTATCTGTATCAGTATGGTGTCTGATAGCGGTAATGTACTTCATTTCAGGTGTATCGGCCGCGGTTACGTTGCCAGGTACCATGATACAAAACCAGGCCCAGCTGTATTATGTAGATGCCGACACGGGGGCGGTAGTGAGTGTGGTCAGTAACATTTCCTCGGTTAGAGTCGGTCAGTATTTTGACTTTTCGATTCAAACAAAACACTCGGTTAAGTCCAGTGCCGGTGCCGAAGTTGTTCTGTCGCATCAGCTGGTCAATACCGGAAACACCGCCGACAGCTACTTTGTCAGTGCTACTCCCGTTAGCACAGTAATTCATGTAGGCGCGCTTAACGACTCTCAGGGTGAGATCGATGTGTCGCTTGAGCAGGTGGCTATTTACCACGATCTCAATGGCAATGGTGTTATCGATCCGGATGAGCCACAGCTAACGTCAACCGTATTACTCGCCCCTGAGCAATCAATTGATATCCTTGTACGAGGATTTGTACCGAATAACGTACTGCCGGGGACCAGTTTACTGGTTGAGATGACGGCAAAGTCTATCGCGTCAAACGAGGTCTTTAAATCCGTATTCGATGAAACAATTGTTGATTCAGGCTTGGTGCTTGAGCTTCAGAAGCAGACAGTACCCGAGTGTAGCGTTGCCCTTTTTCCTGATGACCAGGTAACGCACAGGGTTGATCTAGTTAATACTGGAAGCGTTGCAGTTGATGGCGTAAAGCTGATGCTTGATGGTGACGTTGTTCACGGTGTTGTTGTGGAGCAAGCAGTGCCGTCAGAGATGAAATATTCAGGTTTTCTTGACTCGGTTTATGGATCTGGCGCGATTGCCGTAGTCAGGCTTGCTGGTGTGGCCGGTAATTCCTGGTTACGTGCAAGTGAATGGAATGGTAGTGCTGCGGTGATCAGTGCTGGATTGCTGTTCAAACAGCAGCAACTGCGGCCGCAGGCTACGGAATCCTTTACGGTTATCATGAAAGTGACTCAGTTTAATGGCGATGTGTCACTCGCGAGTACGGCCGCCAGAGTTGATCTGAACGGCGATCGTTTGCCTGATTTTGAAAGCAACAATACCTGCAATACTTTTTCAGTACCCAGCGCAGCACAGCATGCCGAGCTTCGCTTTCTTGAGCCGGCCCCCGCACTTCGAAGAAACGCGGTTGTACCTGACTTTAATTCAAATGATCATTTTGTCGAGGCTGTGCAATACCAACTTGATCGTGAGAGTAATTCCACCTATCTGCCGGTGCGCGATGGCTTCTATCTAGAGTTGCAGGTGTCTGATCTTGCCAGCCGCTCGAGAAATATATTGCTTGATGCTGCAGGTCAGCGATTTGTGATTGCAGAAGTGCAGTCAGATGTGTCTGGGGACAGTGTCAATGTTGTTATGATGGAGACCACCACTGCGGGCTTGTTTAGAAGTATCGCGCCGGTAGTGTTATCTACTCAGCGCCAGTCTGGCGGAGGCTACTGTCCGGCACTGCCGCAAGAAGATAGCGTACTACGTTCTGTATTTGATACAACCCCCGTCAGCTGTGTGCTTGGCAGTGGTTCGGATGACAAATTGATGGGGCGTTACCTGGACTCTACATCGGGTTTTGCTATTGCCGACGTTGCTATCGTTCATCCTAGAGCAATGGTTTTTAATTCGCAGACTTTACTGCCTGTGAAAGATGCAATGGTATCGGTAAGGCTGGCGTCTACCGATGATATTGCGGTAGATATCGCCACCGGTACTCAGCTTACATCGACTACGGGTGAAGACGGACTTTATGAATTACCGCGGCTGGAAGCGGGCGTTAATTACTACCTGCTTGTTGAGCCACCGCAAGCCCACAAATTTCCATCAGTAGTTGCTGCGAACCTGCTGCCGACTTTTCAAGTTAGTGCTATCTCTTACGGTCGACGTGGTCGTAGCAGCGAGGGCACTTTTGTGGTGGCAGTGGGAGAAATTCCTGAACCTGTCGATATCCCCGTTGACTCAAATGTCAGTGGTGCCACGCTTGTTGTTGAAAAACAGTCAATGCAAGCAGACGTAGAGTTAGGCCAGGTAGTGTCTTACTCTGTTGCCGTAAAAAACTTTGACGCACAGCCTTTAAACTCAGTGGTCATCGAAGATCGCCCACCTTTTGGATTCCGATATGTACCCATGTCTACGACCGTTGCGGGTATTGCGATAGGGGACCCGCAGATCACCAGCGATGGTGTGCTGGTGTATAACATCGGTTCGCTTGAAGCCGCAGACACGATCAACCTTGTCTATTCACTAAGAGCCACTGCCGGGGCTATAGATAGCGACGGTATCAACAGCGTGGTTGCCACTGCCGTTAATGCAGACAACGCGCAGGTGGAATCAACAGTGTCCAGAGCCAAAGTAGCGATGAGGCGCGACGGAGTGCTGTCAGACCGCGCAGCGTTGTTCGGTAAGATTTATGTTGATCAAAACTGCGATGGTGTTCAGAGCGATGCTGAATGGCCAATCGGCGGGGTGAGGTTGTACCTTCAGGATGGGACTTACACGGTATCAGATGCTGACGGTCTCTTTAGTTTATATGGACTACGCCCGGGTAGCCATGTCATGAAAGTCGACAACCACACTATGCCGGCTGGCCTTGCGTTAAAACCTCTGGATTCCAATCAAGGTGTCGATCCGGACAGTCGATTCGTAGATCTAATGACCGGGGATTTTCATCGGGTCGATTTTGCAGCCAACTGTCCTGTGGAAAACACGGAATTGATCTTCGCTGAAATAAAGGCTCGTAATGAATCTATTAACGGAAGCTGGTTGTTAAAAGAAGCAGAGCAGTTTCGTGTTGGTGAAGAGTTGCCACAGGTTGATCCAACCGCAAGAGTGCAGTCTCTTGACGGTGATCTTTCAAATGGATTACTCGACGGGCCAGCTGAATTTGAAGATGGTGCGAATACCAGTCTGCTAGCGCGAAGGGCAATCGCAGAAATCCAGCAAAGCAACCAGCGATTAGATGTTGCGTTGCCAAAGCCCAAAGAAATAGTCGCAGACATTACTACTGCGCAGGCAAAAGCCGGTACTTGGTTGTGGCCGCTAGATGAACTGAGCGTTAAAGGACGGTTTATGGCCGTTATACGCGATGGCATTGAGCCGACGCTCTATGTGAATGGCAACGCGGTTTCTGCAAGTCAAATTGGTGAGCGGATGGCCAATCGCCGTGAGAAAGCCCAGATTGTCGCCTGGTACGGTGTTGAGCTTGAAGCTGGTGAAAACACAGTGGAAGTTAAAGGTGTAGGCCCGTTTGGTAACGAGCGCATCCTTGCGTCCGGGGTCTTTAAGAAGCCGTCGTCAGGTGCAAAACTTAAGCTGGTTGCACAGACTGACACCGTTTCTGCGGACGGTGGTCGTTCGGTCCTACCGGTTGAGATTCAAGTGCTTGATGAACACGGCTATCCGGCGTTGGGTGTCTACTTTGTGACGCTTGAAAATAGTGATGGCGGATGGGTAGAAGCAGATATACAAGATTCTGAACCTGGTCGTCAGATACGCGTTAACAACGGTTCGCGAGTGGTTCATTTCACAAGTTCTGCACAAACAGGCCAAGTCATATTACGCGCAAGCACTGGTGAGTTCTCTGATGAGGTTTCTATTCAACAGGTCAGTGAAGTCAGACCATTACTAGGCGTAGGCTTTATTGAATTGGGTGGTGCATTTTCCAAAAATTCGTATGGCGCATTTGTTCCGTCTCAACCGTTGCAGAAACTGGACGGAAAAAGCCGGTTTCACTCTCGTGCGGCTGTTTTTGCTAAAGGGCAGGTCAAGGGGAAATACAATCTGACCATGTCATACGACACTGATAAAAACAGTGAAGAGTTATTACTCCGAGACATCAACCCATCGGCTCATTACCCGATCCATGGGGATGCATCGATTCGCGGCTACGAGGCGCAGAGCCGCAGCAAGTTGTATTTGAAACTCGAGAGAGATAAGCGAAGCCTGATGTGGGGGGACTACCTGACGGATTCTGCTGATGACCATGAAGATCTTGCACGTTCTCGCAGAACCTTAACCGGTTTCAACAGTGTGATTGATGATGACAAAAATCGATTTAGATTTTTTGTTGCCCAACAGCAAGATCAAAGAATCTCAGAAGAAGTGCCGGGTAATGGCAGTGCAATGTTGTATCGCCTGAAGTCCTATCCGATTGTCAGTAACAGTGAGGTGGTTGAATTGATCACGCGCTCTCGTGACAATCCTGGGTTGGTGGTTGCGCGAACCCGGTTAAGACGTTTTGGTGATTACACCGTTGACCCAATCTATGGGTATGTGACGTTTTCCACCAGTATTCCAACGCTTGATGATCTGCAAAATCCGGTTTATGTGCAAATCAGCTATGACGTTGAAAATGGTGGTGACGACTATCTGGTGAGCGGACTGCGATTTGATCGCGATGTGAATGAAAATATTCGCCTTGGATTTAGCCATACCATTGACGAGCATAGTGTGGACGGTAAAAATCTTTCAGGAGTCTATGCTACCTACAATCTTGAGGACCGCACTCGCGTTAGCGCGAGTGTCGCCGTCAGTGATTCCATAGAGCATGGAGTCGGGTCTGCCAGCCGTATCACGGCTGAGCATAGCTGGGCAGGTGATGCTCAGGCCCGAACCACTTTTACACACGCGCGTGCTGATGCTGAGTTTATTAATAGCGGTTCATCGGTAGCGGCAGGCAGGGTAGAGACACGTGTTAACCACAAACAGAAAATAAAAGGTGATGCCACGCTGGTGCTTGATGCCGTGCAAAGTGATTCGACTGTTAACGCTGAAGGTCGACGGACCCTGAGTGCTCAGCTTGAAACTCGTTTGCGGGAATGGTTGGTGCGCGCTGGTCTAAAACAGATAACGCAAGAGGATTTCGGCAGTAGTGATCAGTTTGTGACGGCCATTGCCGGCGTTAGTCGAAATATCACTATCGGTGACAAAGTGGGCCAGATTGATGCCGAGGTGGAGCAAGACACCGGACGCGCGTCCCGTCATCGCGTGGCCTTAGGGGCAAAATTGCAAGTGCATGAAAAGGCGCGAGTATACTCTAATTTTGAACTCTCAAATAGCTTACTGGCGCTTACAGGAACCAGCAATAATCAAAAATCTGAAGCGTTGACACTGGGTATTGAAACCACCGTACTGCCATCAACAAGACTTTACTCAGAATATAGAATGCGCGGTGCTTTTAATAGCCGCGACTATGAGACCGCCAGTGGTGTGCGTGGCGACTATGAAATAGAGAAAGACCTTAGAGTCACCCCCACTCTTGAGATTATTAAAACCGTCGATGGCTCTGGCGATAACGACTCGTTGGCCGCGTCGATAGGGTTGGTGGATACGCGCAACGAAAACAGTCGACGCCTAATTCGAGTTGAGACCCGTCAAACTGATAGCACCGATTATATTGGCTTCACTGGAAGTTATGCTGCGCGGGTTAGTGAAGACTGGACGGCGGTGCTTACAGAGAATTTCTCGAAGCAGAATAGTAGTAGTGGTGAAGACACGTTGCGGCATTCGTTTGTGGCAGGGTTTGCCAGGCGTCCTAAGCGTGATAACCGGCACCATATGCTGCTGATGTATAACTGGAAAGAGGAGAAAGGTCTGACTTCCGGTCTTGAAAGATCGGTACACATGCTATCGACCCATCAGAACCTGCAACTGAGTAACCGCTCTGTTTTAAGTGGTCGGTTTGGCGGTAAGCACGATACAACGCAACTGGCTAATCATAAAAATTCCAGTTTCGCATTGCTTGCTGACGTGCGGTTGAATTTTGATTTTAATCGACGCATCAACATTGATCTACGTGGTGGTGTACTCGCCAGTGATGGCACATCGCAATTGCGTTACTCAGCCGGGGCAGGGTTGTACTACGTGGTCAATAAAAACGCCAGAGTCGGGATTGGCTACAATTTCGCAGGATTCAACGACAGTGATCTTGACGCTGAAGAATACAACGCCCACGGCTGGCATTTTGGTTTGCAGTACAAGTTTGATGAGGATTCGCTGAAATGGCTGGAATAAAAAAAATGCATTGCTTGCTGATGCTGTCTGGTGTTTCCTGGATTACTTCCTGTGCCAGTACTGACAAACTCTTTGCTGAATACGATGACGAATTCTGCCCGGTGCAGGAACAATTAGTAGAAACCAGAACTATCGAAAAGGAGGTGTTTCGAGATCGGCTGGTGGTTAAGGAGATTGCGGCGAAAGGCAGGACGATGCCCTGGGATCCGGCGGTCTATTTCGATACCGACAGCGCAGATCTTTCAGTCGTGGCAAGGCAGGCGTTGGGCTCGAATGTTGATTTTCTACGGCAATTTCCAATATTGAGAATATCTATTCGAGGGTTCACTGATCAACACTCCGGCGACGACTACAACCGGAAGTTGTCTGTTGAAAGAATCTCTAGGGTGCGTCGCTTTTATTTGCGTAACGGTATCTCAGGTGATCGGATGGTTGGTCATGCGCATGGTGAATCAATGGCGGTCAGTGAGGATGCTTCGGTTGTGAACGATGAGATCGGCAGACGCGTAGAGATGGTGCTCCTTGATGCAGTTGGTAGACCGTTAGTTCGACACCAGCCCGTTGTCATGGGGCCTGCCGAATAGTATGCGGAATCGATCTTCATTGTTGACGCAGGTTTCAAAGCTCACCGGATGGCTGACCGGGTTGCTGTGTGTCAGTTTGTACTTGTCTATGGCTATTGCTGCTACACCTGCCGGAACTGTTATTAAAAATCAGGCAAGTGCGTCCTACAAAGATAGCAAAGGCATAGTTCGATTTACTACCTCTAATATTGTTGAAACGTTAATTCAGCAAGTTGCTGCATTGCAGCTGACGCAGGATCAGAATCGACCTGTGGCAGCGGGCAATCAGGTGTTTCTACCGCATGCAATCACTAACACGGGTAATGGTGCGGACAGCTTTAGCCTGAATGCAGTGAACAGTTCAACAGGTGATAATTTTGATCTCACAGGCCTGGCTATTTATGCTGACGAAAATCAGGACGGACAGCCCGACGTCTATACGCAGGTACTGATCACACCCAGTATTCCAATGCAGGGTGCCTGGAGTTTTGTTGTCGCAGGAGCAGTTCCTCCTGGTACTTCTGCCGGTGATTCAGCCAGTCTTACGATCACTGCGATAAGCCAGTTCAATAACCTGCTCACTGATAGTAATAACGATGTCGTGAGTGTGACAAATGATGCTGTGATGGAGGTGACAAAAAGCATCAGTGCGACCTCGGGAGCATCACCGGATGGGCCCTTTACAGTAACACTGAATTACCGCAACACGGGAAGTGGCGACGCCACCGATGTGACGATTATTGATGCCTTACCATCAGGTATGAGTTACGTGGCAGACTCAGGTCGATGGAATCAGACCGGCAACGATACTCTTACCGACGCCAATGGTACTGATGCACAAGGCGCTGTCACCACCATCCGATATTGCGCCTATGCGGGATCTTGTAGTGGCTTGCCTGAAGCCAATAGTGATGCCGATAGCGACAGCACTAACCAGGTGACTGGTGTTATTTCAGGTGTAGCGCCCGGGGAATTTGGTCGAATTAGTTTTCAGGTTGAAATACAAAGTGGCCTTAATTCAACTGCTTTATTAAATACCGCTGAATTTGAGTATGTAAGCGGATCCGCACTGAGTAACCGGTATGTTAGTAATACGGTGGCCTTTCAGATTCTTCATAGCACTGACGTGGTACTTAACGGATCGATGGTGAGTGCGATTGATGGCACAAGCGAGCCGAACTTTGTGGCATCACTGGCGCAAGGGGCAACCGTTTACTTTGAGAATATCGTTTGGAACACCGGTAACGGTATAGATTCTTTTGATCTCAGCATTGACAAAATAGCCTCTACCTTTCCTGCGGGGAGTATTTTTCAATTGTTGCAAGCTGATGGCATGACGCCTTTAATGGATAGCAGTGGTAATGGAGTGCCGGATACCGGGCCCCTTGCAGCTGATGAATTTTACAAAGTGGTGATACAGGTGATTCCACCCGCTAATGCCGTTGGTGATAACAGTGGGGCAGGATATGAAGTGTCTGCGCTTGCTATTGCAGTATCTGATACGACTAAGTCTAACGCGATGCTGAACAAGCTGGGTGATATCAGTACCGCCAGTGTTGATATTACTAATGTGGCTGAGCTTGCAAGTACTGATGCGCTGGGTGCCGGTATCGGGCCGGAGTCGGCGGCTGTCAGCACCATGGCAGTAGCGCCCGGCACGCCTGCAACCATCGGGTTGTATGTTAATAATACTGGGTTGACTCCCATTAGTCTTGATCTGGCTGTCAGTACGGTGAGTGACTTTAGCGTTTTAGAATTACCCGAGGGCTGGAGTGTCAGCTTTAGCATCGACGGTGAAGTGGATGAAGTAAGCAACACTGGCTTAATTAAGCCCAATGAATTTCTATTGATCAATGCCTTGGTGTCTGTGCCTGGGCATGCGGGTGATGGCGATGTCAGTCTGTATTTCCGTGCATTGTCAGAGGTGTCTGGAGCGGTAGATATAAAGCATGATCTGATCACAGTGACCGCTGTAGAGCAAGTGCTTCTTGAGCTTGATCAGACGGGACAGACCGAACCAGGTGGGCTTTATGTCTACGATCATATGCTTACGAACAACGGTAACGTGGCGATTGGCGATGTGCAACTTCTGACCACCAACAGCCTCGGTGGCGCTGGCTGGTCATCTGTTATCTACGAAGATACCGACGGCAACAGCATACTCAGTGGTGCCGATCAAGTGGTGACATCAATTTCAAACCTGGTTGTCGGGGAAGTTCGTCGCCTTTTTGTTAAGGTGTTTTCGCCCTCTGCTGCAGAAATCTTAAGTGTTAATCAGACGGTACTTACCGCTTCTTGGAACAGCGGTGTTGATAGTGTATCAGTGACTGATGCCACTACCGTGGCAGATTTGGAAATTTTTATCGTAAAAGAGCAAGCGCCTGATATTGGTTGTGATGGATCTCTGGATGGGCCTTACGGGGTGGGTGGCTTTGCGGTAGAGCCTGGCAACAATTGTGTCAGTTACCGTCTGACAGCGACTAACGCGGGACAAGCAACGGCTTACAATGTTGATGTGGCAGACGCTACCCCGGCATTCACCCAGTATTTTGGGGCAGCTATTTGTTCTGAAGCCAATTGCAGTGTGTCGGAGCCTTCGCCGGGTGGGCAAGGTAATGTTGTGGCGTCACTGGCGACGCTCGCGGCAGGGGCCGCCTTGGTGCTTGAATTTAGTGTACGGGTTGAATAATGAAAATCATTCAATCCATTTTTTCAGCCGTTCGGTTAGCAGTTCTGGTTCTATCACTGTTGTTTTCAGTGGGGCAGGTCCGTGCGGAAGGAACGTGGCACATGGGCTTGTTCGAGGGCACCTCGCATCTGCAGTATTTATACGAGACTCGTTCGGGCTATAACCTGTTTAATGTTGATATTCTCAATGCCGGTGAGGTGATCAACGTACTTTCCTGTGGGGTGAGTGCTACAGACAGTATCAGAGTGACCATACAGGACCCTTTTGGTTCTCAGGTGTACGATTCAACCGCGACAGGCACAATCTGCGGCAGTGATTTAAATACTACTTTTGATCCTGCAGTAGTTAGCACGCATCAATACACAACTACAACAACAGGTACCTACGTTGTCAGCTTTGCTAATAACAACGGTACGTTTTTGTCTCGATACGATGTGACAGTAACTAACAACGTAAATGACCTTGTGGACCCACGCTTAGATGGCGGTCGTGTGTGGTCGTTGTACTGGTACTTTAATGCAAACGGCTACACCACTGATAAGGCTACTGATGCAAATTTGTATGTGGTTGCTGATGGCGGGTTTGTTGGCACCTACTTCACGTGGCGGCTCGACCTTAACAATTTTGCAGGGTACGTGTACTCACTGAAAGCGAATGATCTGGGCGTCACTAGTCCTAATGCGGCCGGAGACGTGGTTGCCGGGTTAAGCGTGCCTGTAGGCAATAATAGCATTCAGGAAAAGTACCCGATCTATCTCAGTTATCCGGCTAAACCATTTCCGACTCCGGTAGGCGGGTTGAATGTGTCCGGACTGGGCTTTGTCGATAGTGACGGAGAAGACTCCGGTATTTCCCCAGGTAGTACCAGCTCAATTCAGGACAGTGGCACGTTTCAGTTTTCAACTGACTTAACCACTACGGGTGTCTACGAAATAGTAATTGATACTAACAGTCCCACGGGCTCTGGTCCCGATGGTGTCTATGGGCAGGGAGATATATTCTTGCGTGGCAATGCCTTTGCCGGTCTCAATAGTGTTGTCTGGAACGGAGAAGACAATAACGGCAATATTATACCTGACGGTGCCTATACGGCTTCACTGAGTGTACGTGCAGGTGAATTTCATTTCACCGCCTATGATGTGGAAACCAGTGGTGGTAATGGTGATGAAGGTATAAAAATTTATCGGGCGCAATCCAGTGGCGGTGATCTGCCGACAACAATCTTCTGGGATGATGAAACTGTATTAGGCAGCACAACGGCTAATGCTTTTAATCAGGAAGGAATCTTTGACGGTGATCATAGCTGGGGTAGTTTTAGCTCTGGGGGTATTGGTAACAACAGCTATATTGATACCTATGCGTTTGGCATGGTTCAGGAGCCCAATCCGATTGGTGTTGCGATCACTGAAAATGACATACCGCTACCAACAATCGCCAAGAGTTTTTCGCCATCGTCAATTTCTACCAACGGGACAAGTACCTTACAGCTGGAGATTATTTACAACGGTATTCTGGGGCTAAGCGGTGTTTCGTTTACTGATAACATGCCTATCGGTATGACGCTGGTTGCTGGCTCCTCATCAATCACCGTAAGCGGAGCAGGGTGTAGTGGCTTTGTATTTAGTGCAGCGACGGTTGCCGGTGGAAGTGTGCTTGAAGTGATTGATGGTAATGTCGCCGCCAACAGCACCTGTATGATTGAAACGCAGGTCACTTCGAATTTGCCCGGAGAACTTGTTAATACTTCTAGTGGCATTAGCAGTAACGAACTGGCAGATGGCGTAGTGAGTAATGGGGCAACATTGTCAGTTATTCCTGCGGCTGGTGGGCCGGCGTATGCATGTGATGGTAATTTTTACGAACTTGATACTATCGGGTCTTCTACACACTTGTATTCGATCAACCGAACGAGTGATCCTTACAGCCGACAAGAATATTCATCAGCCGCTTACAGTCCGACAACAGGTTATACGTATACAGGACTTGCGTACAACCCAACTGATGATTATCTGTACGCTATTGTTAATGAAAGTGACGGCTTAAACGGAAACCCCTGGGTGGGATCAATTCTGCGACTCTACAGAGACGGTGCCATAGTTAATATGGGGGTGCCGGTGGGTGGTCCTAATACCATGGAAATGCCGATTGTTTCTGACCGCTATGTTGGCGGCACCATTGGTAAAAACGGTCGTTATATCGTGGTAACAGACCTGGCTGCTACCTCAACTACCGGTGCGAGCATTCCTGTTGTTGAACGCGGGCTGATACTTGATATAGATTTGTCCAGCAGTCCACCACAGGTATTATTTAATCGACGCCACGGACGGGATGTGGGCGATATTGTCGCGCACCCCGATGGTAACTATTATTCTTATAATAGTGTCGAGGGCCTTATCTCTATCGAGCCATCGAATGGCTTTGTCAGCATTGTTGGTGGCGATATCTCTGACGATGTTAACGGTCTGATGGTAGACGCCTGGGGTACAACTTACGCGCGAACAAATACTGGAAGCCTACATAGTATAGAGATGACCACCGGTGACGGCACTTTGATTAGCACGGTTGCAACCAGTGCTTATGCTGATGCGACATCTTGTGCATTTGGCGTGGGATTAATCAAGACCGTCGCAAGCACAGAGGTCGCGCCGGGTAATTCAGTTGTCTATACGTTATCGGTGACTAATGCTAGTGATGGTGTTGCCTCTTTCGATCTCACCGATGTACTAGGCGATGGGCGCACCTTCGTAGAAAATTCCTTGGTCAATCCCCTCGGCGGTACTGTCAATAGTTACGCTGGTACATCAGATCTTGTGATCAGTGGTGCGACGCTTGCTGCCAATAGTGTTGCCGATATTCAAATTGCGGTGTACTACCCACCGTCCTACCCCATGGGCAATAGTGGTAATCAGGCAGTGCTGAATGTGGTGGGCCAAGGGGTGGTGCCATCGGACTTTCCAGATTCTGTCTTAAGCCCGGATGAAACCCCTGTTGATGTATTACCGAACACATCGGTGGGGGTATCCAAACATGCGGTTGTTAACGGTACTGATATCACTTATGAAATCACGCTGGAAAATCTGGGTAATACGGTGGCAGATAATCTTACACTGACTGATGATCTTTATGCCGTGTTCGGCGCAGGTAACTATGTGGTGACTCTGGCGCCAGTATTGGTCATTGACCCGGGCACCATTACTTTGGCTAACAGCTTTAGCGGATCGACCGGCAATGACACGTTACTAACCGCCGGTGCTGGCAGTTCGCTTGATATTGGCGCTACCGCGGTCATTCGTTTTGCTGTGCGTGTCACTTCGGTCACTGATGTTGGTAGTGGCACGGGTGTGTACAGTAATCAGGTTGAGATTATCAGTGATGATCTTAACGATGACCCGGTCAGTGACCTGTCGGTGGACGGCAACGACCCGGACCCTGACGGCAACGGCATACCGGATGAGCAATCGCCAACGGTGAGTAGTGTTTTACAACTGATACTGGTTGAGGGTTTTGTTTTTAACGATAACGGTTTGGGTGGCGTGAGTAATGGCAGCGTCAGTCACGACGGTTTGCAAGGCGCTGGCGAAAGCCCGGTAGCAGGTGCAGTTATCGAGGCCCGAGCCGGTGCTGCGGTGATAGCAAGCGCTGTTAGTGCCGGTGATGGTAGCTATACGCTGACTATACCGGCCAGTTATGGCAACACATTGATTGATATAGTTACTGTCGGACAGGGTAGTTACCGGCCTGTATCAGAGTATTTTCAGCAGGACGTCGGTAGTACTGGTGCGGTTACCGACGGGTCAGTCCCCTTTACACCGCAACTGATCTTTGTCGGTGCTTACCGCATCGATTTCGGCGTCGTCAAAAATCCGGTTTGGGAGGCTGATCTAGTTGACGAGAACGCCCCCGGCGCATCAGTGAGCTTTCCGCATCGCTATCATCCGCGCTCTAGCGGGCAGTTGTCGTTCAATGTGCACAGCCAGACGGCGATACCAGCCAGCTCAGGGTGGCAATTTGTCCTCTATCGCGACGATAACTGCAGTGGCGCGTTGGATGCCGGGGAGCCCACGATGTCTGCATCGTTAGTTGTTGATGTCGACACCACGCCGCTGGTGTGTGTGATCAGTAAGGTATTTATTCCCGGTGATGCCAGCGGTGGCGACACTTACACTTACGAAATTGATGCCGTTCTAAACTACAGTGATTCGGCCGCCACCGGGCTCAACCTGGTGGACTCCAGATCAATCACTGATCTGGTCCGGGTGATTGCCAGTGGTGAAGGCTTGTTAGCATTGTCCAAAACGGTCCAGAACCTCACAGCGGGTGGCGCGGTAACCACCAGCAATAACGGACAACCGGGCGATACGCTGCGATACAGTATCGATTTTAGTAACACTGGCAGCGGGCCAATTACGGAAGTTTTAATATCTGACGGTACGCCGGCTTTCACCGGCTTGGATGCCTCTGTTGCTTGCCCGAGTAGCCTGCCTGCTGGCATTTCCAGTTGTCAGGTGTTGGTGCCGAGCGCTGCTGACAACGTTCCCGGCTATAGTGGCACCGTGCAATGGGCGTTTGCCGGGGCGCTGGCGGCCGGCGCAGGCGGTGTCGTTGCCTACACCGTCAGTATTGAATAGGGCGGTCAAAATTGCCCTTGATGGCTTGTTCGGGAAATTGTGTTCAAGAGTCTGTCGGCTGTGCCCATCCTTGGTGTATAATTCCGGCATTCGTCATTTTCACTGGATAGCTATTGAGCAAGCTTCTCGACAGATCTCCGCTCAGCCCAACGGCAGATCTAAAACGCGCTGGCCTTAAAGTCACCTTGCCGCGCCTCAAAATATTAGAAATCCTCGAATCTACCGAGCAGCACCATATGAGTGCTGAAGACGTGTACAAGGCATTATTGTCTGAAGATACAGAGATCGGGCTGGCCACTGTTTATCGAGTGTTAACGCAGTTCGAATCTGCAGGGCTGGTGACCCGGCATCATTTTGATGGCGGTCAGGCGTTGTTTGAACTTGATACTGGTGACAGCCATGATCATATCATCTGCATTAAGAGTGGCTTGATGGCAGAATTCAAGGATGAAAAACTCGAAGAACGCCTGCGCGAAATAGCAGATGAGCTGGGCTATGAGCTGAAAGATCACACCATTGTTTTGTATGGTGTGCACAGGGATATCGACAGTTAGTCGCAGGTAAGGCTCATCCCAAGATAATCAAGGCTGAGGTTCTGGCCCAGGTTAATTCAGGGGCCGTAATTGACGTACTTGCCAGTGTCTAGTTTGTGTGTTGCATTTGACCCTGTTTTCCCGGCCCTTAGTCGCAATGAATTGATAAATTAAGCGTGATGATCTAGAGGCTTGCGTTCAGCCTGGCGCTCGTGATTCGCACTTTATCGTTCGTTATCGGTCCGAAAATTGTGCCTTTGTGGCTGTCTAGAATCTGCCGGGGGGCGAACTGCTGGTTTGGTGCTTTTGTTGCTGGCACGTTATCACCGCTTCCACATCTATGGGGCCTATGCCCTTCATCACGAGAATGTTAACTGCTCCCATGAGTTAGGGTTGTCGCATGGTCTGCGCCCATTTGTCGGTCTATGGTGATCTGGCCCATATTGGTGTTCCGTGCTGTAGCATTCTGTAGCGTAGCAAGTAGTGTGACCGGCAATGCACCGTGGCAGGGGGCAAAGATGGCAGCGTGTCTGGCATTGGTGTTCGCGCTAATCTTCAGCCCTAAGGTATTTGTGTTTTATGCGGGTAGTATTTTTTTGCACCTTTATGTAACGGGAATGTCTCTGGTTTAGACCACGGTGTTCCTGCCTGCATGTTTCGCCTGGTAGAGGTGTTTGTCGGTGCGGCTGTTCCAGCTCTGCCAGGTGTCATTACTTTGGACGGTAGCTACTCCGATACTGGTGGTTGTGACGTGGCCGGGGATAATGTCTTTGCTTTGTAGTTTTAGCCGAATCTTGTCTGCGATCAGTTTGCCGTTTTCGAGGTCAGATCCATTTAAGAGGCAAAGAAATTCTTCGCCGCCAATTCTGAAACAACTGTCAGAAAGACGGGTCGATTCTCTGATGATTTTACTGACCTCAATCAGCACTTTATCACCAGTATCGTGCCCGTAGGTATCATTTACTTTCTTAAAGTGATCTAAATCCAGCAGTAACAGTGTCATGGGTGTGCCCAAGCGTTGGTAGTGCTCTACTGCGGCATTCAGTGTGGCATTGAGCACTGTCCGGTTGAGCAGTCCGGTCAGGGGGTCGCTAATTATGCGGTCTTCCAGGCTTTTCTGGTAAGTGGTGCTGGCGCGCGTGTTGACAGCGGCGAGCACGCTCACGGCGATCAGTGTGGCTGTGACTTGTGATGCTAATTCAGCGTCCAACAGTCTCCATGCCTGTGGAATAACGAATAAAAGGGTCACCGCATTGGCAAGCCAGGCTTTGCGATCATCGAGTGCGCAGTAGTAGAAAAGAATCGCCGGGTAAGTCCATAAGGCCGCGATGATGTCTTGTGTGTGAAAGCACAGGGTCAGGAAAGTGATCATGCAGGGTAGCAGCACAAATAACACAATCCAGGGCCGGCTATTGCCACGGTTGATTTCCCATGCATGAAAGGCCTGAACGGCGATGATTGCAAATGCCCCGAGACCATTCAGCGGGCGATCTTGAAAGAGGTTGTACAGTGCGAAAGGGGCGAGCAACAACAGGCTGGTCAGTGCGATCATTGTGGTGGACTGTATGCGAAAGTCCTTTGGAAGGTGCGCAGCCTGCTGGTGTAGTTGCACGATGTTTAAACCCTGTGTTAAATCTGTAAATGCGTTCAAGCTGTCAGTATCATTTAGTAGCCAGCCCGATTACTACTGTAGTAAACGGACCATATCTGCCAAACTAAATAAGGGTGAATCGAAGTCGCGATCACGGTCTTGTGAAATACTGTGATTCGCTACAGAATGCAGTGAGAGCTGTTTATCATTTAAGTGTATTGCTGTGACGGCGGTTGATTCAGTCTGTGATCCAGGTACTTAGTTGTACAAAAATTACGATGACCGTGTTAACAGTGACACTGTGATTTACCGCAAGTTTTTGTTTTCTTTGTGACGGGGGTTGTCGAAAGCAATGCCAACAAATTTTGTTAAAACCGTCCACTACTTGGCGAATTTATGTCGGTAAGCGCCAGAGTTTAGTTGCGTTATGTTTAGCGCTAAAGATTCAGTGGTGTTTGAAAATTGCATCGCTCTGGTCGTTGTTTAACAGGTGAGGATTAATGCCTACAATTTTAGTTACCGGTGCCAGCGGCTATCTTGCGCATCGTTTATTGCCTATGGCGTCGATGTTGGGTGATGTCATCGGGGTGGCTCGGCAGAGTCAGTCGGTTTGCAAAACCGTAACAGCCGAATCACTTGACCTGACCGATACGGACGCCACTGACCAAATGATCAGGCATATTCGCCCTGATATAATCATTCATGCAGCGGCTAGTAATCCGGGGGCTGACGAGTCACAAATGGATGCCGTGAATCATCGTGCGTCAGGTGTCATCGCAGCTGCAGCAAAAAGTGTTAATAGCCGCCTGGTGATGGTCTCTACTGATGTCGTGCACAACGGATCTGACGCACCCTATGGCGATGACGCGGTTGCCACCCCAATCAATACCTATGGCCGCACTAAATCGCTTGGAGAGCAAGCGCTGTTGGCGGTAAAGCCGGATGCTGTGATTGTACGAACTTCATTAATTTATGGGCTTGAACAAATGGATCGGGGTACCCGCGGGTTTGCAGACCGGCTGCAACGCGGAGAACCGTTGGTCCTATTTAACGATGTACTCCGTCAGCCGGTATGGATTGATTCTTTATGTGATGCGTTATGCAGCCTGGCTTGTGAGCATACACACGTTAGCGGTGTTTTGAATGTGGTTGGCTCAACGGTCATGAGTCGCGCGCAGTTCGCGCGTGTCATGCTTGCACATTGGGCGATTGATGCCTCTGGCATGATCGCTGAGAAATCGGGCCGGGGTATTGATGGCCTGCCACTCGACCTTCGCTCTGATTGTACAAGGGCCATTGCGCTGGGAATGTCATTACCCGGCGTGAATGATGTCGTGTTAACTTCAGCATGAGTGAGCAATTTTTCTCTGAAAGTTACTCGCAAGCAAAGAATCGTTTTCTGCAAGCGGCGAGTGCTGCTGGTGCAGAATGCTTGTCGTACCAGATTAATCAAGACGCTGAGTCCGGTCTGACAATTGATGTCGCGCTGCTCGGTCCGTCTGCAGCGGAAAAAACTCTGGTCGTGACTTCGGGCGTTCATGGCGTTGAAGGTTTTTTTGGGTCTGCTGTGCAGTTAGCATGGCTTAAGGCCTTAAAGGATGAACCGCTGCCTGATAATCTGCGTGTCGTTATGGTGCATGCGATGAACCCTTTTGGATTTCGTCACCTGCGGCGATTTAATGAAAACAATATTGATCTCAACAGAAACTTCCCCGAAGCCAGAAACAACTACTCAGGCGCGCCGAATGGCTATGCCTTGCATGACCGGTTTCTAAACCCCGAGACTGTGCCGTCACGATTTGAATTGTTTAAAGTGAAAGCGGCGTGGAAAATCTGGCGTCACGGTATGTCTTCATTGAAGGAGTCAATCGCGTCTGGCCAATATCAGTATCCTCACGGCTTGTTCTTTGGGGGTTATGGTCCGGCTGAATCAACGGCTATTGTTGTGAGTCATCTGGATTCATGGCTGTCTCAGTCGTCGCGCATTGTTCACATAGACCTACATAGCGGGCTCGGTAAGTATGGGCAATATAAGTTGTTATTAAATGAGTCGCCCGGGACTGATAATTATCAAAGGATGGAAAAGTTATTTGGTCCTGATTCCATTGAACCGCTAGGTGCAGCAAGCGATACAGCGTATTCAGTTAATGGGGTTTTTGGTGCCTGGTGCCAGCAACATAGACCGTCACTTAATTATCGTTTTGTTGGTGTCGAATTTGGTACCTATGATGTAGTTCGAGTATTGAAAGCGTTGCGTGAAGAGAATTGTGTTCATCGTTTTGAAGCACATGAAAGTGATCGATATAACGCTGCAAAACGCGAGCTTCTAGAGTGTTTTTGCCCATCAGATAAACGCTGGCGCGATGGTGTTATAGAGGCTGGTTTAGATGTTATTAAGACGACCAGCGTCGCATTATAAATTTCCAATAAGTATTCTTGGCTTTTGACCGGTCACAGTAAACTATTGCCTGATTAGTAGATTGGGAATGAGTAGCAGTGAATAAGTGGTTGAGCGCAGTACGCATGAAAGTGTCCGGTTCAGATCGGTTTATTTCCAGGGTGCGTCGGCGAGTGAGTTGCATGTTTGCGCAGCTTGCTACTGTGCATGGTCGACTCAGGTTTGCTGGTGTTTTTTTTGCGGTGCTGTTACTGCCGTTTTCCCAAGCTGTTCAAAGCGCGCCGTGTGCTGCCAGTGGCAACACGTTATCCGGTGCTAAAGCAAATTATACGCAGCAGTGTTCGTCGCAGCGTCGACAGGATTGCGACTATATAGAAAACGTGTGGTACTGCTCTAGCGAGCAAATCGGTGATAACGTGCCTAGTGGTTTGGCGGGCAGTGAAAGTACCAACAACTCACAGGCCAGTAGTAATGGCAATGGCAGTGGCAACGGGACCGATTCGGATACTTCGGAATCATCAGGAGTTTGTCTTGATCCAGACGGCGATGGCTACGGTTGGAACGGTGCGTCGTGTCGGGTTGCTGTGACGACCCCATCCGCTCAGAACAACGCAGGCACTCAAAACAGCTCTGGCGCTCAGGCCAATGCGGGCTCTCACAGCAATTCAGGTAATGAAGGTAGTACTTCCGGGTCTGCAGGTTCAAATGCTGATGGTGCCGAATGTCTGGATCCTGACGGTGATGGATGGGGTTGGAATGGTGCATCCTGTAGAGTCGTCAGTTCTTCCGTAGCACAGGCAGGCGAGGGCTCTCAGTCCAACAACAACAATTCAGCATCGAATTCCGGGGCTTCATCAGGTTCAGGGCCGTGCCTGGATCCCGATGGCGACGGGTGGGGTTGGAATGGTGCGTCCTGCCGTGCCACATCTGCAAGTTCTTCAACGGGATCAGGTAGTAGTTCTAGCAGCGTCAGTAATGCCAGTAATGCCAGTAATGGCGCGATTACGGCATCGGATATTACTGATCTAATTCTGTTGACCGGGCAGTCAAATGCGTTGGGTGCAAACACCGCCTATGACGCCAGTTTGGACTCACCAGACCGACAGGTATTTGCTTTTACCAACAACGGCTGGCGGCGGGCAAATTTAAACCAAATATGGGACCGTGGCTGGCATCCTCGAAATAATCCTGATACCGATCCTGCGAATAATCTGTTGCTACATTTTGGCAAGCGGGTGGTGCTACGCGATTCAAAGCGTGTGGTTGGGTTTGTGTTGGTGTCAGCTCCGGGCGCGCCGATCGCTAATTGGGATTACCGCGGTGAATTTTACAACACTGTTCGGTCTCGCGTGCTTGACGCAATAAACCAATTGCCACACAAATCTCAACTGGATGGCATTCTTTGGCATCAGGGGGAAACTGATGCTCGCGATACGCCTTTGTATGGGGCTAAGCTGTACGCGCTGATTCGTAATCTCAGGTCAGAAAGCTGGTTTGCAAATGGACGACCTTTTATCTGTGGGGAGATTGCTAAGCGCGGTGGTGTTAATAATCAACTGAACAGACTTAACACTGATAATGATTCGTCTACCGCATGTGTTAGTGCTGCGGGCGTTGAAACCAAGGTTGATAATTCCCACTTTACCGCAGTGGGGTTGAGAGAAATTGGGCGGCGTTATGGTGATCGGTATTATCAGATGACGCGATAGGCTGAGGATTACCTGGGGCGTGTACCAAGACCGATTGAGCCCTTTTGACTACGTCAGCGGCCAGCGGTGCACTTTATGTGGCGCATAAGATTTGTCGTTAAAAATTCCTGGCTCTTGAATCTGGTATCAACGGGGGCAGTGCGGTTGCGCGTACTTTACCCCGTTGAATCTTATCGCTATACGTTAGTGTTTAATTTTTCGTGCTTGTCGCCAGTGATGCAGTTGCCTGAGTAAAATCCCGATCAGCAGCAAATCAAGCAGGTGTTCGAATATGACAAACTGGCGCCCGTAGTGGGATGGGTCCCAGTAGCTAAGGGGGCTAAGGTAGCGAATGTCCCAATTAAAAGGGAAAAATAATAATGGGCCGTCGTCGTGGTGTACTGGAATATCGCACGAGGTGTGGAGTGCGCAGCTGATGAGTAGCCAAAAGCACCAAGGTGTATAGCGCTGTTTTCCGTTCTTATAAAGCCACCAGGTGATGCATAGCATAATGATCAGAGAGGTGGGCTGTGAAATATATTGTGCTCGGCAATGATCCAGGGATTGTTAAAATACCAATCCCGAAATAAGCGCATGGTGATGCTGCCGTTTTCCGAGATGGGCAGGGCGTGTAGCTTGTCTACCGCCATGCAAACCAGTGTGGTTATGATCAGCGGTAAATCTGGTAGCACGGCGCCGAATAAAAATGCACTTCCACAAAAACGGGGGATATGCGTTTTTGTGTGCCGGTCAATTCGGTTTTTTATCGGCTTTCGAAGAACTGCTGCTATCAACAGGTGGGAGTAAGTTTGCACTGGGAGCTATCCTTTATCCCTTGCACTTGTCCTGGCTGTCTGTCACGCAGCGAAGCTTTGCTTTACCTACATACCTTGACAGCAATTCATCATCGACTTCTGTGCCGTCGTACAGGCCGAGTAATATGCCCCGGCGGGCTGATCTGCCGCGCATGTTTTTCAGGTCTTGCTCTGACTTGGTGAGTCTTTGTGACATCCGCCTGGCCCATTGTGCCAACCGCTTGTGCATCAAATCGATAATCTCGGAGTGATTGTCTTCCCGTGCCAGGTCATTAAGTTCGTGCGGATCTTTCTCAAGGTCAAATAGCATGGGGCGAAAGCCACCCTCCGCATGCATGAATTTCCATTTTTTATCAGCGACCATAAATAAGCGGCAATCACGTGGGTCTAGTCCTAGTTTAACGCCCGCTGGTGTCACTGAGTAGTCGTACTCGCTAATGGCAAACTCGCGCCAGTTGGCTGGTGTCGTGCCATGGATAAACGGCAGCAGCGATTTTCCTTCCACAATATGATCCGGTACTTCGCCGCCGGCAGTTTCAATAAAGGTGGCGGTGCAATCAATGGCTTCGACGAGTTCGTCGCAGACGCTGCCGCGCGTGCTATCTGCCGCTGGTGATGGGTCGTAAATGATCAGTGGTACTCTGGCTGATGCATCGTGGAACAGATCTTTTTCACCCATCCAGTGATCACCCAGGTAGTCGCCATGGTCTGAAGTTAGAACGATCATGGTGTTGTCCAGTCGGCCTGATTCTTCAAGGTAGTCCAGTAACACGCCAAGTTGGTCGTCGCACTGTTTCACTAGTGCCATGTAAGCGGGTATCACCGTATCGCGGACTTCCTGCCGGTGGAATGCCTTGCCAATTCTATTGCTGGTGAAGGCTTCATAAACTGGATGTGGGTCGGTAAGTTCGTTGTCGTCGCGTTGTACTGGCTGTATATCATCGGTGGTGTATTTATTGTGATAAGGGGCGGGCACAATGTACGGCCAGTGTGGTTTGATGTAAGACACATGAGCAAGCCATGGTTTGTCACTACTTTGCGCTTCGATAAAATCAATAGTGCGGCGTGTCAGCCATGGCGTTTCAGAGTCCTCTTCGCGAACGTTGGCTGGCATGCCGGCGTTTTGCATTAAAAAGCCTGAGGCGATATCGCCATCATCAGTGATTGATGCATTGGCATTTTCATGCCATGGGTTTTCGGCGCTATAGCCTTTTTGATTTAGGTATTCGTTGTAGGGGGAGCGACGGCTGTCATAGAAACCGTCCGGGCCTTCAGCGACCAGGCCGTCTTCGCGAATGTAGCTGTCAAACCCACATTCCGACTGACGCAATCCGATGGTGTCCGTTTCAGACATGCCTAGTCGCTGCATGCCTTCTTTGTCAGCACGCATGTGGGTTTTACCAATCAAGTGGCAATCCATACCGGCGGCTCGCAGGTGATCACCCATGGTGTGTTCGCCGACTCGCAACGGATAGCCGTTCCACTGAGCGCCATGGCTGTGGCAGTAGCGGCCGGTATAAAAACTCATTCGCGATGCACCGCAAACAGGTGACTGAACATAGCAGCGCGAGAAGCGCACGCCCATGTTTGCTACCCGATCAAAGTTTGGTGTGTGCAATGTCTTATGGCCGGCACAGCTTAAATAGTCAAAGCGGAGCTGGTCATACATGATGAATAAAATATTGGGTGGTTTGCGAGTCATGCCGATTGCCGTCAGGGAGTCTGAGGGCATTATAGCGCCAGTTCTGACGTGCTGGTTAATTTGGCGTGTTAAGCCTTTTCGTTGGCCTGATCAAACCTGGCTGCCGCGCGCAGAGCGACCCAGTAGTTTCGCAGTGGTAGTAAGCGAACTTCGGGTTGAAATAATTGGCTGGTGTTTTTTTGCATTTTCATCAGCAGACGCAACTGCAAATGCAGGTAAATGTAAACTGGCTTGGCAGCGGTAGCATCCTGCGTATTGTTGTCTGCGTTGATAAAGGACTGTAAGCAAGCCTCTATTTCCTGTTGCAGTTGTTGCAGCGAGTCGGCTAGGTATTCAAGGGTGTTTGGTGGCATAGAGCCGGGTATAAACTGATTCGGTTTGATGTCACGTGTTTCAAGTTCAGTCATCGGCAGGCACATTAAGCCGTTACCAACATGTGTGTTTAAGTGTCGCAGGCACCGCAGGCGGGACAGTAGTTCACCTGCCTGGCAAATGTGTGTGCTGTGTTGCGGTGTTAAGTCGGGATAACAAAGGGCGGTGCATGCGGTAGCGCCGGTCAGTCGGTGAAATTTCTGATTGGCCTGTTCGGTTGCGGGGCTGCCTGCTGTCAGTAGTGATCCGTAGCCTTGATGGATATCTATTAGTTGCGCGCGCAGATTAGCGTTGATCGGTTCGCCGCCAGTCACTTTCTGTAGTTCGGCGGTGACAGGATGCAGGTGGGTTTCGCGGTTCAGTTCTTCGCGCCACCAATCCATTTTTTTTTGCGCGACTTCAATTTCACGATTGCTGAAGCAGAGTTTGCTCCAGATTGATATCAATGTGGCGGTTGCGCGCAGGCGGGGTTGGGTGCCGGGGTGGGCATGCAGGATGGCGTAGTATCTTCCGCTACCGGGTGGTATGGCGTTCAGTGTCCATTCGTCAATAGCGTTTGCTGTCATTAACCGGTTTCGGCCTCATCAATGGCGTGGCTGGCTAGCAGCCGCTTGTGTAATATTTTCTGCTTTCGATCAATGTGGAACAGTATGTTTGAATCGTGCAGGCGATCTTCAATGGTCTGAATTCCCTCTGCAAGATACCTTCTTTTGTCGTCATCTAAAACATCTAATGCAACGGTGAATGCTTCATCGGTCTCACAAAGCATAGCCGCGGCTGTTTCAGTGGTTGGAATAGGGGACACGCTGCGTAACAGATCGCAGACAATCGGGTAATTCAAGCGCGTCAGGTGGCGCATGCGTAATGACTCTTGCTTAATCAGCACCAGTCGATCGTGTTCGTCGTTTTCGCGAAGTGCGCGGCGCATCGCATTGGTGATGACTTCGTTGAGCATTGAAAGTGCGTCTTTTTGCTCTTTCAAATCAGCGCCCAGTCCGCAGGCCGTGTCGTAGCAGTGGTCAAGATCCTGTTTGATAGCGGTGACCGATTCTGCGCTGCTGTCTTCGGTCAGGCTAGTGCACTGTACTGCCAGTGCGGCCAGGTGCTGATTCAACTGTGTCAGCTCTTGCTGGTCACGTGACTGCGCTTGCAGTAGGTCAGCCTCGGTCGGCGGTTGTTTGCGGAAAAAGAAATGCGGGTGTCTTGCCTTGCGCATAACCTGACGTTCCCAAGCCCCGGGCCACTCTGAGTATTCAATCGCCGACATTTGATACACCTGTATTGTCACTTTGGTGAAAATGAACTAACCCGTGAGTATAGGTGGGCTTTGATAAAGTGGTAGTTGAGGTTTAATGTCAATAAAGTGGCAACAATGATTGAAGGTGCGGTATTGATACGGGGTCATCAGGCGTGAGGATGCAAAATAGTGCTAATGACGGTGATTGACCGTTAGTTTTTAAAAGCTGTCGTTTTTTAAGTACTCTAGAATTTCCAGGGGCGAATCAAGAAATGCATCGGCACGCCAGGTGCCGGTGTCATCGTCTTCCGCGCTAATGTAGCCCCATCCGGCGATCAAGGTTTTCATCTTAACTGCGCGGCCCGCCTGAATATCTCTGAGGGCGTCGCCGACATACAGGCAATTCTCAGGCTCAACGCCAGTTTGCTTGCATGCGAGTAGCATGGGTGCCGGATGCGGTTTGGCGTGTGTGGTTGTGTCTGCGCCAATGATGCTGCAGCAACGACCAGTGAGGGACATCTCATCAAGAAGCTTAAGGGTCAGGTGTTCTGGTTTGTTGGTGATAATGCCCCAGGGGATATCTTGTGATTCCAGGGTCGTCAGGACGGTTTCGATGCCATCGAACAGCGCGCTGTCGATAGCAATGTTGTCTTCGTAGGTTTGCAGGAATTGAGTTCGTAGTTCGTCTAGCTCTGTTTTTGGGTCGCGTTCTGGAAATCCCAGTTTAAGCAGTGCAATTGAGCCGTGTGAGACCTGTGGTCGATAATGGGATTGTGCCACGGGGGCTCTGCCGTGTGCCTGTAGCACTTTGTTGAGAGCCCCGCCCATGTCGGGTGCGGTATCGATCAGTGTGCCGTCCAGATCGAAAAAAACAGCTTCAGTGTTCAAATTATTTTAGTCGGTGGCTTGTTTGGTTGTGCATGCGAGGTAATTCACTTTGATATCGCTTGTGGTGCTGTAAATTTTTGATAGCGGGTTGTAGGTCATGCCGGTCAGGTCTTTGATCTGCAGGTCTGACTGCCGGCACCAAGTGGCTAATTCTGATGGTTTGATAAATCGCTTCCATTCATGGGTGCCGCGCGGTAGCAGATTTAGCAGGTATTCTGCGCCCACGATCGCGTACGCGTAAGACTTGTTGTTACGGTTCAGGGTCGAGAAAAATGCAATGCCGCCGGGCTTCAGCAGTGTGCTGCAGGCGCTTACGATGGCTTCAGGGTCAGGGACGTGCTCTAGCATTTCCATGCAGGTGATTACGTCAAACACGCCGGTGTTATGTTTTGCGTAGTCCTCTGTGGCAATGCATTGGTAGTCGACATCAATGTCTGCCTCGGCTGCATGCAGGGCCGCCACGCTTAGGGCTGCTTGCGATAAGTCGATGCCGGTAACGTGCGCGCCAGCACGTGCCAGTGATTCGCTTAGAATACCACCGCCACAGCCGACATCCAACACGCGCTTGCTCTTGATGGCTGCGTGTTTTTCAACGTAAGCCAGGCGCAGTGGATTGATGTCATGCAGGGGTTTGAATTCGCTAGTGGTATCCCACCAGCGGCTTGCTACGTCGCTGAATTTGTCTATTTCTCGCTGATCCAGGTTGCTGCTGGTGGGTTCGGCGTTAGTTGCTGAGTCTGCTGGCTGGTTAGGCATTGTGTTTCCGGTATGGGCGGTTTGCCGCTAGGTGTGGCTGCTTGGGCATGTCCAGAATTTGGCATGGCGGTGCCGGCATCGTGCTGCCGCCGTTGTTAGGGCTTCTGTAGCAGTGCGTGTCAAGCGGCTCTATTGTCGGTTGCGTTGGGCAGTTTATCAACCAGCTAATCGGATTGGTTAAGCGCACGGCTAACAGTGCGGGGTGTCGGGCCTTAAAACTACGTTGAGGTAGATGTTCCGGTTGTTCGGGTGATGTGATTTATGAGCCCTTGCGGTGTTAATTCCAACGGTGAAATCGTCGAGGGTTTGGCGGCTGATCCTGTAGGGGGATATATAGAGTATTAAGTATGCGATTCAAAGCAGTATATGGTATAATCTGACGTTAGTTTTAGCATCCCTCCTTGTTACTTTTTCCTAAGGCGTACCTTGAGTAAAAATGTCTGATTTTGCTAAGGAAATTATTCCGGTAAATCTCGAAGACGAGATGCGCCAGTCGTATCTTGACTACGCCATGAGTGTCATCGTCGGGCGTGCCTTGCCTGATGTCAGGGACGGGCTCAAACCGGTCCACCGTCGCGTCTTGTACGCCATGAGTGAGCTGGGCAACGACTGGAACAAATCTTACAAGAAATCGGCGCGTGTGGTCGGCGATGTGATTGGTAAATACCATCCTCACGGTGACACTGCGGTTTACGACACTATTGTTCGCATGGCGCAGTACTTTTCAATGCGTTACATGTTGGTCGACGGGCAGGGCAATTTCGGTTCGATCGACGGTGACTCACCGGCCGCAATGCGTTATACCGAAGTGCGCATGGCGCGAATTGCCCATGAGCTACTTGCTGATTTAGACAAAGAAACCGTAGATTTTACGACTAACTACGATGAGACAGAAACAGAGCCATCGGTATTTCCGGCGCGTATCCCCAATTTACTGATTAACGGTTCATCGGGTATTGCGGTCGGCATGGCGACCAACATTCCACCGCACAATATTGGTGAAATCATCAGCGGCACGCTGGCTATGCTCGATAATCCGGACATCGAGTTGCCAGAGCTCATGGAACACATTCCTGGTCCTGATTTTCCCACCTACGGCATTATTAATGGTGCCCGCGGAATTCGCGAAGCCTACGAGACAGGGCGCGGGCGGGTGCACGTGCGGGCGAAAGCATCGGTAGAGCACAACGAAAAAACCGGTAAAGACACGATCATCGTTACCGAGCTGCCTTACCAAGTAAACAAAGCTCGATTGCTTGAAAAAATAGCCGAGCTGGTCAAAGACAAGAAAGTCGAAGGCATTACCGAGCTGCGCGACGAGTCAGACAAAGACGGTATGCGTATGGTGATTGAATTACGTCGCGGTGAAGCCGGTGATGTATTGCTCAATCAACTGTACAAACAGACCCAACTGCAGACCGTTTTTGGCATTAATATGGTGGCCCTGATTAACGGTCAGCCAAAGTTGCTTAAGCTAACCGAAATCCTCGATGCGTTTATCAGGCATCGCCGTGAGGTGGTGACTCGCCGTACCTTGTTTGATTTGCGTAAAGCTCGTGATCGCGCGCATATTCTTGAAGGTCTTGCAGTAGCGTTGGCTAATATTGATCCCATCATCGAACTCATCAGGGCTGCGCCAAACCCGCCAGCCGCCAAAGAGGGTTTGATTGCTGGCGTCTGGAAGCCCGGCAGCGTTGTGGAGATGCTTGAACGTGCTGGTGCAGATGCCTCTAAGCCCGAACATCTGGGTGACGAATACGGTTTGCTTGAAGACGGTTATCATTTGTCACCTGCCCAGGCGCAGGCGATTCTTGATTTGCGATTACATCGGTTGACGGGGCTTGAGCAAGAGAAAATTATTAGTGAATATCGCGAAATCCTTACAAAAATAGAGGGTTTTCTCGAAATTCTAGAGAGTCCGGATCGCCTGCGTGAGGTGATTCGCACTGAACTCGAAGAAATTTTAGAACAATACAACGACGAACGTCGCACCAAGATCATGATCGACTACTCAGAGATGACGGTCGAAGATCTTATCTCTGATGAAGACGTGGTTGTGACGTTGTCACACGCAGGCTATGCCAAGGCACAGCCGTTGTCTGACTACACGCAACAGCGCCGTGGTGGTAAAGGCAAGTCTGCTACTGCAATGAAAGATGAAGATTTCATCGACAAACTTTTTGTCGCCAGTATGCACGACACCGTGCTGTTTTTTACCAGTGTGGGTAAGGTTTACTGGAAGCGTGTTTACGAATTGCCAGTGGCAAGCCGTGGTGCGCGTGGTCGACCTATCGTTAATTTGTTGCCACTCGTTGAAAACGAACGCGTCAGTGCTGTACTTACTGTGCGCGAATATAGTGAAGATCAGTTTATCTTCTTCGCGACTAGAAACGGTGTGGTTAAGAAGACCTCATTGGCCGATTATTCACGTCCAAGGGCCAGTGGCATTATCGCCATTGATCTGCGCATAGACGACGAACTGATCAACGTTGCACTGACTGACGGTAGCCGGGATATCATGTTGACCTCCAGTAACGGGCGCACCATGAGATTTCTTGAAAGCGACGTCCGTAAGATGGGGCGTGGTGCTGCGGGTGTTCGTGGGATGCGAATGGGAGAAGAAGATACCCTGGTGTCATTGATCGTGGTTGACGAAGGCGAAATCCTTACCACCACTGAAAAAGGTTATGGCAAGCGCAGCAACGCCGATGTATACCCCCGCAAGAAGCGTGGTGGGAAAGGCGTTATCGACATAAAAACCACCGATAGAAACGGCCCGGTCATTGGGGCGGTTCAAGTGAAAGACGATGACGAAGTCATGTTAATCACTGACGGCGGCACGTTGATCAGAACAGCTGTTGACGGAATTAGTATTGTGGGCCGGAACACGCAGGGTGTTCGGCTTATCCGAATCGGTGAAGAAGAACGCTTGGTCGAAATCGAAAGAGTTGCCACCACAGACAAAGCGATAGATTCAGATGACTCTGACTCTGCTGAGGATGGTAGCGAAGTGGCCAAAGCTGATGACATTGAAGCCACTGACGGTGAGTCTAGTCAAGAGACTGATTCAAGCTCAGAATCTGATGACGAAAATACGGCTGATGACGATAGCTCGACTGATGATGAAAGTTCGACTGATGAAAATGATTCCTCTACTGAAGAAGATAATTCACAAGACTAGGTGTTGCCAGCAACTTATTTTTTGTCGTTAACTGATTTATAATGGTCGGAATTCTACTAATCGGATCTGCAACCTTCCATTATGACTCGCGTCTACAATTTTAGTGCAGGGCCTGCTGCACTCCCCGAAGAAGTTCTAGTTCAAGCCGCTGAAGAAATGACTAACTGGCACAATAGTGGTGCTGGTGTGATGGAGATGAGCCATCGCGGCAAAGAGTTTGTCTCTATTGCAGAGCAGGCCGAGCAAGATCTGCGTGATCTGCTAAACGTGCCAGACGACTATGCGGTGCTTTTCCTGCAGGGCGGCGCGACCGGTCAATTTGGTTTTATACCAATGAATATCCTTGGGGATAAAACCACCGTCGACTACGTAAATACTGGTCAGTGGTCGAAAAAAGCCATTGCTGAGGCGAAGAAGTTTGCCACTGTTAATGTGGTCGCAAGCGGCGAGGACAGTGGTTTTAATGCCATACCTGACCAGTCAGATTGGCAAGTCAGTCCTGATGCGGCCTACCTTCATTACACCCCTAACGAGACCATCGGCGGCGTTGAGTTTGGCTACGTGCCGAGCAATGATCATGCGCCATTGGTCGCAGATATGTCTTCAACCATTTTGTCCCGTCCTGTTGATATTAGCCGCTTCGGTATTGTGTATGCCGGCGCGCAAAAGAATATCGGGCCCTCTGGATTGACGGTTGCGATAGTAAAAAAATCATTGTTTGGTCGGGCAAGTGCGATCACCCCAGATGCGTTTAATTATCAAAAGCAGGCTGAGGCGGGATCAATGCTAAATACGCCGCCTACTTATGCATGGTATATCGCTGGACTTGTTTTTCAGTGGATAAAAAATCGTGGTGGACTTGCTGCGATGGCTGAAGTTAATCAGCGTAAAGCGGGTAAGTTGTATACCGCCATTGACGATTCAGATTACTACCGGAACCCGGTTGATCCTGTTTGCAGGTCATGGATGAATGTGCCGTTTATTTGTGGTGACAGCTCACAAGATGAGGCGTTTCTCAATAGTGCAAAAGAAGCAGGTCTGCACACGTTGAAGGGGCACCGTTCTGTCGGTGGGATGCGGGCCAGTATTTACAATGCTATGCCTGAAGCCGGTATAGATACACTGATTGAATACATGCGAGAGTTTGAACGAAAGCACGCCTGATAGAGATCAATTGTGATCTGTGTTTTAAGGCGTCTTCTGCGTTGTAACTGCTCAGAGCGGACGGCAGCTCTTCGACCTGCTAGGCCGTTGCCTCGATATTAAGAATCTACAATTAGTTAACCTGGAAAACCAGTGACACATAAAATTCTAAAGAAGATTAAATGTTTGCTTGCTCAGTAGCACATTGGAAGATTAAGTTAACATTTGCATTCAGTTGAGCGTTTCTACATGTATTCATCCCATGCAGTCTCCAGAAACCCAAGAATGTGCCAGCAACATATGCCCTCTCTTCTTATGTTGCTCTCAACTTTCGTTCAGGGTCGGGGTTCTCCAAGGTTATTTGGAAGCTCAAATTCCTGAGACGTGGAAACAGGTGGGGAGGGAAATTCTCTTCGAACCATCAAAGACTTTTACACTTCATGAATGGCTCAAACTGCATCCAGTAAAAGACTAAACTTTGTTATAAAAAAACTGGACTGAATTTGCAGGTGGCCTAAAGAGGGTAGGAGGGTTTGGAAGAGGAAAAAGAAGCCTAACAAATCCAAATGCTATAAACTTTTAGGTTACCTTTATCATCAGAGAAAACTCCATCTTATTATTTATCCCACTTGAATATTCAT
>JAVCKV010151599.1:0-18347 GCA_032274145.1 Herpochondria borealis | reverse complement strand
CGCCTCCAGATCTGTTGGACGGAGTATGGCTTGTTCTGGCCACAGGCGGATATCTTTTCGTCTGGCTTCAAAGTAGTTGCACGAGACAGGCTCGTCGGTGATGTTAGGTCGTACGGACAACACGGGACATGCCCATGCCCCATCGTCCTTGTCGTAAATGACGGAGCTGCACCGCCCGCGCTCAGTGCTTTTCGTGCCTTTGCAGATAATGTCCGTGTTATTACAGTAGTAGAGCGCGACGTTATAGTTGGTATGCTCAACGCGACTGCAGTTTTCGGCAGAGGCGAGGAATTGTTGAGAGCGCAGCGAGAGCGACTTGATGACGACCCCATTCTTCAGTGTTGGGTAACAGGTGTCGTCGAGCACGGCACCGAATAGTAACGTGCCGTTATTGGTGGTTACACAGCGTCGGTACAGCTCTATGCGACGGTAGAACTCGAGAGCGTCCTTGACGTCGATGTGGCCCGGGCGTCGTAAACTGACCATCTGCTCGCGGGTTTTGGTGCGGGTGCGGCCCTCGAGGCCGAAGGAGGAGATGGCGATGGCGGTGAGGGTGACGGCGCGGAGGATGACGAGGGCCATGCGGGCGTTGCTGCGGGCCATGATGAGGCCGCCGCCGAGATGCGGAAAGTCAAAGGGTCGAAGATCAAGGCGCTCTCCTTCGCTTGCGTGGACAAAGTTTATGGCGCCTGCGATGGTTGTGGTTGCGTATATGACGTAGGCCATGATGAGGAGCTCGCAAACGAAAAAGTTGAGGAAGTTGGCGACCTCCGAGTTGATGTGGACTTCGAACTCGGGCGGGGCCATGGTGGGGATTGTGACGAAGGTGGGACAGGATGAAAATGGTGCGGACGAGGTAGAGGTGCGGCAACGAAGCAAGGAAGCAAAGGGCGCGGCGAGGGGGTGGTGGTGATGTTGGTTGTTGTGGATAAGTGGCGGTGGTGGGATGCTTTGTACTGATGGGTGCGGATGTACAAACAGGGAGGGATTTGTGCGGTTGAATATGAAGAGAAGCGGGGCAGGGGCGGGAGAGAAAGTGTGTGTGAGAGGGAGAGGAAGAGGAAGGGAGAGGAAGGAGGAAACGGGGGCAGGGAAACGGTGGGGTGGTTGAAACAGACGCGGTACGCAATGGAGGCCGGAGGTTGGGCCGGGCAATGCAGGAGAAGACTGGCGGCGCGGAACACGGCACACGTAGAACGAGGTGGGGATGGTGGTAGGGGCGTGACATTGCGGTGACAAAGCTGTGACACAGCGGTGACAAAGCGGTGATCGGGGTGATGGGAGAAACGCATGTGGCACACGTGCCGTTTGCAGAGCCACGGCTTGGCCGCGGCAGATTTGGGGCAAAGGGGGGCACGGAAGCACGTGGGCAGGGAGAAAGTCGCCGGCGAAGCGCAGAGGCAAAAGATGGTACAGTACCCTGCCAGAGAGCATGTTCTCTCAAGTCTCCCAAAGTCTCAAGTGTTGCGTGGGCGTCACGGGCCACGTCACGCATCCCATGTTTCTCATTCACGCTGACGACTTTACACAAACGCGAGAAATAAGCAAAATTCTGCAAATGTACCCACGGTATCTTACGTGCCTGTGTCTGCCCACTGATCTCCCCGTGGGTACCAGCTGTCAACGTAACGCGTAACGTGGGCGTACCAACGTGGGGGCAGGGTAAAGCCTCTGTCCCTGTCCTCTGCCAGGAATGATACGTACAGTAACCTTTAAAGGGCACGGTGGTATACTAACGTATGGTACCTTGATACCGTATCGAGGGGTCGGACCCCTCCATAACGGCCCTTTACTGTATCAGCAGGTGTACAGCAGGTAAAGGGTAAACTTTTTGTTTTTCACAAAACCAAATGCCTTATTCCCTCACCCTACGGTAGCCCCCCGGTTAACCTCTACCACACCAGTTCGTACCCTCAAACCCTACCCATCGCGTCGCGTTGCCCAAATACACATCGTACAATCCTTGCTGCCACAGAGCCGCCCGGTTCAGACGGACTGCCTCTCTCTCTCTCTCTAGAGAGAGAGTGCACCACTGCACAGGCAGCACAATCAACAATTCACTTTCGCCGTCCCGGTCGCCAGTCGAAAGTCGGCCTCCATCACACTGAACCAAGTGCTGTGACACGATAAAGAAGTACCGGTACGGACAACTAACTACAACAACGTTGTTGCCAACAATGAATGTTTCCAACTACCACTCCCTTCAACCGCACATCCGACACGCAAAGAATTAACAAGCATACGCACAGTACACGAACTCTTCCAATTCAACCCCGGGACGCCTTCCTTGCCGGACTTCCTCCACGACCTCGACTAAAGGGATCCCTTCACCCTCTTCCGTCTTTTGCTGGAGAGCTCACTGCACCGAAACATCCTATCGCCGACACAAAGAACTCAGACAAAGTCGCACACGCCCATGTCACGCACGTATGCGTAGATTCAATCTGAAAGCGTTGACGACCCGGACTCGCCAATCTTTGTTGCTAGTGGGCCCATACGCTATGTCTGCTTATGCACGTTTCTCTAACCCATCTATACCTCGATTCTTTTTCTCCATATAGTGAAGGGATATAGAAGGTAAAATGTATACATCGTGGGGCACATTCTTGTATCACACGGGATCGGCTGTCCTGCCCAAACGGAACCCTTTTACGCGAGTGCAGTAGAGCTGTGCCACCCTGCGTCTTGTCTTTACCCTAACCTGGGACGTCCTGTACTTCTCGCACAGAGCCGTGTATCTTTTTTCAACCTCCTGTGATAGACAGCGTACTGTGCAGGTTATCGCTCCTTCAACTTGAATCGTTCTCTCATCGTACTATCTCATCACAGTTGGAATGCGATAGAACGATGAGAGTTCGATTGCCTGAATGGGCAAACCCAGTCTTTTCCGAATCAAGCCGTGTGGCGCACTAATGGAAGTTGGTAGATATTTACATGGTATGTACACTTACAGTTGTGTGGAGTAAGGGTATCCTTCGCCATCTATCGGATGCCCTATCCTTACTACACCCATTGGAAGCTAGAACCTGGTAACGTGAGCATCTCATCCAGCTCAAATTCTCTCGTACTTCGAGAAAAGATAGCTATTTCTCTCTCTTGCCGGTCTAATGATTCATTGCTTAGGCATGATTCGATCTCATCGAGTGTCTTCAGCAAGCAGGGGCTGTCAGTAAAGAATCACTACATAATTTCTTCGTGTAACACTGGCAAATCCACTGCCTCATTCAAATATATATGAGCGGACGTTTACACAAAGCCCCGTTCTCTAGGTTCTTGGCCATAACCTCAAGCCTTTTCACCGTCGCACCATAAACCCTGGGGAGGAACCAAAGCGATACTCTTTTTCGAAACAAAGTTTCGTAGTATATCACATGTTCCTGTTGTTCTTCGGTTCTCACGTTGAGTTGTACTTGTCGATGGGAATTCCATGTTTCAGTTACAAATTTAAATTGACATTCTCATGAGATCCATACTGTAGATAGGCCCGATACGTGGTGCATCAAACTCGAACACCATGTATAATTTATGGACCAAGCTGATCCAAGGGACATCGATAATAGGTACACGTTCAGAAATATTTGGCACGAAGGCCATGCTCAAGTACACACATCTACATTTTGTCACACTACCGCGAGTGAAGAGCTATGAACGGCGGACGGGAACCACGGCTTGTAGTCTGTTTTCCAACATATAACTTAATCTTACTTCTGGGTTCTTTACTTCTTTTCCCTGTCAGAGCTTCTGTTCAATTACGGATAGTACCAACCATATTCTCTTTAACTCACTTTCGAGATGATATGCCAACGGGTTTCGGTCTGTTGAGAGCCTTTTTCGTTCAAAATAAAATTACGGCGCTTCTTCATTACTTGCTTACTCTTCTTCGTCTGTACAAAAACGCCATTCTGTTTAATGAAGAGATGAGCAAGGCAATGTAATATTAATATTGCAAAAGAATGTGTATCCACCTTGCAACAACCCACGGCATCAAACATTTTGGTGGTGGGTTTTGGTGTGTTACACTTTCCCTTTTTTCTGCAAAAAACCTTGCCTGCATATAATTTCCCTTTCTCATCCCTTCATGTTTTCCTCTCTTTTATGCTCACGACGCGAGTCTGCGTAAAACAGTGCCTTCATATCACTTTTTGCTCTCATCCCTTCTTTTGTTTCTCTCTTATGTGCCCACGACGCGCATGTACGGAGAAATTCCCGTAATTTCAATTTATCACGAGACCGACTGCTAACTAAAGTGCTGTAAGACAGGAAGTGACGGCAATGATATTCCCATAATTTTGACAACATCAGTGCTCAAAACAATCATGAGCTCAACAGGATTTATTTTAAAAACGTATTGCAGTCATTATAATTAGTAATGACATATGATGCTCCCTCCTCAAATACGTTTTGAAAATCAGAATACCTTTTAATCCAGATCCTCGCCCGACCTGCAGCTGCATAGTGGCCACAGCAATTTCGTGAGGTCTCAGCTTGGACCGTTCCTCCCTAGTTCGCGGGAAACTCTATCTGACCCTCATACCGCGCAATGCGAGACAGTCCGCGCACTGCACGCTGCGAGACAGTGTGCGATCATAAGCCCCATAATCGGCTGCTAGGAAATACACCGTTTGAGCAGCACGCTTGTACATCGAAAAGGTAGCCCTAACTACAGCCCCGTCGTCGCGACGGCGGTGCGCCCCGGGAAGCAGACCCCAGGGCCAGACGCCACGCGCTGCGGAGAAATAAAAGGACGGAAGGCGCACCCGAGCTTGGGGGCCGAGAGTCACAGCTACCTTTGCAACCAGACGCGAAGCCACGAGAGAAAAACGTGGGGGCCTTGTGCTCAACAATTTGCCTTTCCGCCCGAACCACAGCTCTACTCAACCCGTCACCATCGCCGTGCGCTGGACCGCGCTGATCCGGAACACCTTTTCATTTCCAACGTTTAAAAATTACTCCAAATGAAACTGATAGCGAACCCATTCTTTCAAATTACATAGAATACCTGCACATAAAATATGCCAATACACTACAACAACACTGGAAAATTCAAATTATTAACTCATTCTTATTAACATACCTAAACATCCATAAATTTCGAAACTTTACTACTATTTACTAACATTTCATGATTCAATACATCTTAATATAATTTCAAACTAATGAAAAATAACCAACTATAATAAAAAACATTTACATCGTACCTACACGACGGATTATAAAAATCAACTAAAATTTCTACACTTATTGTACTTATTGTATTTCTACACTTGTTGTATTTATTGTATTTATTGTATTTATATTTCATATAGGTCAGTGGTACCTGTATGATAAGGGATAGTGTGGCGATGGTAAGTGGAATACGCCGTCCAAAATTGAGTGTTCAAGGTGAAGGGAGAATTTGCCGTGATTGGAAGATCAGTTTGATGAAAGGTATGGATACAGTTGGTACGTCTCTTTATTATTTCGATATTGTCTTTTTGTTTTGCTAAGCCGTTCATTGGGTGGCTGTTTCATCTCAATTTGGTTCCAATAAGGGGCAACACAAGGTTGCTCTACGTCTTTCATGATGGATAAATACAATTTCGACGATTTGTTTTTTGCACAAATTTAAGACGACAGCAAAAGTTCGAATCTCCTGGATTCGTGGTTAATTAACAGCACATATCGGTTGCAAAGAGAGGTTTTCGAGTGGCACAGAGTGGCACAGAGTGGCACATAGCACACTTTTCCCTACTTGTCGGGTAGGTCCTCTATGCAGGGCTGATAGCGTACATTGCAACGCTATTATGCGCGAGAGTTGAATGAAGCCGGTGACGACCAGTACTACGGAGGGTACGCAGGGAATTTACTCGGAGGGAAATTTTGACGCAAATGCAATGGTGTAGATCGTATTTTTGACAATTCAGTTCGTACACTACTATACTATGTACCGCAATTCTTCGTATTTAAGGGTACGTAGTGTGCCTGTAAACTGAATTTGATAATTTAGGTTAATTGAAGAAAAAGGCCTAAGAGGCCTTGAGTACCCTTCGACGGGTGCTAACTTGAGCGTGTGAGACACACAGTTCCATTCAAGCACTGTACAAGTACGTACCTGTATGTTTCCATGCATCTGTCGGTACATGTACGTGGGGGGCTGTTAACGTCTATAGCTTCTGTAAACCAATTCCTTATAATCCTTCCGCAAGAAACAGTGGCGGGCACTCGCTGAACCGCGGAGGGTCACCCCCCACATTCAGGGTACGACCCAACGTCCAGTACATAAAATGGCTCCGGCTTTTTAGCAGGAGGCAGCGGTACCAGTGTGTGCCAAGCATTTCTTCGGAAACATGTGCTTTTTTCAAAATAGACTGTACTTCTAGAATGCCATATGCATATATCAACCTCTTCCAAAGTGCGGTCCCAAGCTACATGCCGAAGTACTTCCGCCCCTTTTTCCGAATCCCACTGTCCCTACTCACCCGCAATTTAGCGTCGTTCAACAACATCTTCCTTTTCCTTGCATGCGTCACCAACAGGTCACGGTGCTCCTCTGCATACTTTCTTCCCATCTCTAGGTCCCCACGCCTCTCGGCTTCGATCTTCTTCTCCAGCGTTTTCTGCTCCTTCACTTGCTGGCTCTTCAAAGCTCGTGCTGGCCACCGCATCACCCCCAACGAGTGCATGAACGTTTTCCACGTCGTCACTCCCAGCCCGAGCATGATGGCCAGCTCGTCCCGGTTCAAAGCCATCAGCGGCTCCACGTCCTCTAGTTTCACCTTCCGCGCCAGGCTTTCGCGAAGCTTGCGCCGCGGCATCGCTGAGATAATCCCCTGTAGCTTGCGAATCAGTGCCTGCACGTCCGGCTTGAGGTTTTTGAACTCGTCGGGGTGGCTACACATTCCGTCATCATAGGTATGGTCGTCTATTTTTTCGCACATAGAGATCCCGCTCGCTGGCGACTCAATCGACCCAGGCGCCTGCATCGTACCCGTCCCGCGCGTGCGCTCGCTCGCGCTCAATGATAGGTCGTCTGACGTGAATATCTCGTCGTCGCACCCGCGTCCGAGGGATTCCGAGCCGAAAGCGCTCGATTGATCCGTCTCGGCGTGCCCTGAGTCTTGAGAAAGCATTAGCGACTGAGGTGGTGGGTGGTGTAGCGGGGGTCCGACGGGGAATGTGGGGGTGGCCATGGGCACGGTCCTGTCCATAGGGTAGGTGGAATGGCAGTGGCCATCGTCAAGATCCTCTCCCTTGATCATGTTGGGAATGGACGGCGGGGGCACGGCATCGTCGCCGAGGATGTCGCTAAGGGAGAAATTTGAATCCAGCACTGTGTTGGCGGTTAGGCGCGGGGGAGCAATGGCGGGAGCCGGCGTGGGAGCGAGGTCTTTGCCGAGAGCTTTCTCAAGCAAAGCAAACTGAAGGTCGACACCGGAAAGGGTGGGGCCTTCCATCACGAACTCGCTGAGGGTATGGGATTGAGTGTTGTTGACGGATGTGCGGTCGTAGCAGTCGGCCTTCGGCAAAGGTTCCGCGATGAAGTGCATTGGTGCCTTCTTGAGAGGGGGAAGATTCATTGGGAAGGGAGCTTCTGTGGGGTATGTGAAATTGTCGGGCGTGTGGCCTGTGACAGTGCAGTCGGGGCGGGGTGTTACGGGTGGGGGAACAGTGAGTGGGGTGTCGCGGTGTGGCTCGAACATGACGCCAACAGATGGAAGTAGGCAGTGGTTATAAGGGTAGTGGGGGGAGGGATTTTCAAGGAGGGCCATGGTTATAGTGAGTTGAAAGGGGAGCTCGAAGTACAAGGCTGATTGTCTGAAAGCACGAAAAGGTTGCTTTGAGGTGGCTTTTGTTGGATAGAGCGTGGGGGAGGGAAGAAAGATGGATCAAATTGCAAGTGTGAGCGACAGAGGGGGACAGGGACAATGCATGTCAGGGAAGGGAAAGGGTTTGAGTCGGGTACAGAGGTGAGTGCAGGGGAGGAAGGAATTCGAGCGAGGTTGCACTCAGCAGAAGAAGGCGTCGAATGGGTCTTGAGGAGTGGCACGGGAAGGGAGGAAAGCAAGGCTGACTGAGATGGGGACGACGCAAACGAAAATAAGGATTCTTGTAAAAACCTGAGCACCCGTGTTTACATTTTAAGTCGTGGGCCCCTTTATTTTTCATTGTTTTCGTTATGTATTGACGTAAGTTATTGGAGGCGGGCTTCAGGACAGGGGGTGCTGAAAGGGGTCATGCAAGGGGGATTTATGCGATTCGTCATGGAGCCGCATAGATGACGGACAATGCGAGAAGAGCCCGCCCTTTCGCGGTGGGTACGCGGTGCGAAATGCACCTAATTGCGTGACGGGAGAGAGGGTCTACCGAGCGGTACCTCTCAGAACAAAGTGATGAAGAGCGATGGTAGGCAAAAGGGCGCCAAGGGAGGATGGACAGAGCGGGAAAGGCGAAGAAAGGGCGCGAAGCGGGATGAGCACAGAGGTGACATATAGGCGGCTCAATCGAGTCGTGGCGCGGAGCGCTCAAAGGCGGGCCTTAATTCAAGCTGTTGATCGCTTGTGATTGGCTGCTATTGGCTGTACCGGCCGAGGCAGATACATCCAATCAACGTCATACACGCCGCTCTGTTAGACGGGCCGCGACATTTTATCTAAAAAACAACAAATTCTACACTCCGAAAGCAACTGAGCTCCCCCCCCACTGGTCCAACGCCTGCGCCAAAGCCGGTTTAAGCGCGCCGGCCTCCTTACGAATCCCCTCCGCCGCACTGCTCATCGCCTCCAACGCTTCCAACACCTTTGCCAGCTGCACGTCCCCACTGCAGATTCCCAAACCTCGTATCACCACACGCTCCTCCGGTTCCAGGTGCTCGCAGCGTGATCGCGATTGCTGGTCCGGAAGGAACAGTACTAGCCGTTTGAACGCCACCTCCTCCAGTTGCCACTCCAGAATGACGTGTTGTCTCTCCGTGAGAACCTTGCTGATCCCTAACAGTCTCGCACATATTTTCACTCGTAAGATGCTCACGTGCCGTTGCAGAGCCGGTGGCACGACCCCGTTTTCTCTCTCCAACATATCCACCTCTCGCTCCAGCGCCTTGTATGACTTGGCATCCGCCAATCGTCCGTACACCCGCATCTTCTCTTCCAGGTCAGATATGTACTCTTCGGGGATCAAAGACGCAACCGGTAGAAATATTTCCACGTTTTCTGTTGTGGGCAACGTAATCGGGATAGGCTTCCCTGTGCGCGCGTGCTCCAATTCTTCTGCCAACATTTTCGCGTAGTCATCTGCGTTCACCGAGTTGTTCCCGTGCTGCTCCACCCCAAGCACTGTACCGACACCCCTCATCTCCATGTCTCGCTGTGCGATAGCAAATCCAGACCCCAACGCACTATGCTTTTCCAATGTTTGCAGTCGTTCCACCGCCGACAGATTGTCAGCCTGTGAATCGGTGTACAGCACCCACGCGTACGCCTGTTTGTCGCTCCGTCCAACACGGCCACGTAGCTGATGCAACTGAGCCAGCCCGAACTTGTTCGCATCTTGAATCACAATTGTGTTAACATCAGGCATATTAATGCCGTTCTCAATGATCGTGGTACACACCAACACGTCATACTGCTTTTTCGAAAATTCGTAGATTCGCTGTTCAAGATCTTTCATCCCGCCATGCGCAATGAGAACACGCACTTCAGGTATCATATCTCGAAGCCAGTCGGCAGACCCTTCGATACCCTCGATGCGGGGGACGACATAGAACACTTGACCACCACGTTGAATCTCTTTCGAAAGTGCACCACGCACCACGCCAGCGCCCAACCTTGACGTACGAGTAATGACGGGCTTTCGACCTCGAGGCGGAGTCCGCAACACCGACGCGTCGCGTAGCCCGCTCAGTGCGAGATGTAAGGTGCGCGGAATAGGTGTGGCTGAGAGAAAGAGTGTGTCTATTGTCCTATACCGCGCGCGAATCTTCTCTTTCTGGTTCACACCGAAGCGGTGCTCCTCGTCGACAATAAGTAGCCCAATGTTGTGGAACAGGAAATGGTCGCTAAGCAACATATGTGTTCCAATGGCGATGTGAATGGATCCATCATGGACGCCCTTGCGAGATTCGACGACGATGCGGCGAGGTACGAAGCGTGTCATGCAGCCTATATTAATCTCTGGGAACGAGGCGAAACGGTCTCGAAACGTCTCGTAATGCTGCTGAGCCAGGATGGTGGTCGGGGCTAAAACGGCGACCTGCATTCCCGCACAGAGCGCGCGGAACGCGGCGCGGATGGCAACCTCAGTTTTGCCAAAACCGACATCGCCGCATAACAAGCGGTCCATGGGACGACGGTTGTAACTCATGTCGTGGAAGACCTGTTCGGTGGCTGTGGTCTGGTCTTCGGTAAGCTCAAAGTCGCACAGCTCTGCGAACTGGTTCTCAGCAGGCTTATTCACAGGAATGGGCTCGCGTTCCAGAGTGGTGCGTTGCGCATACATGGCGTGCAGGTTGACAATCTGTTTCCGGATCTTTTCGCGCGTGCGACGGCGTGCGAGGTAGTTTGAACGGCGGCGGTTCGCGTTTGCAGACGGGTAGGAGGCGGTGGGGGATATAACGTCCAGACGGGAAATACGTTTGGCGTCAGAGTCGGGTATACGTGTTATGAGCTCGAGATGACTGAGGGGAACAAAGACGTCGCCGTCCCGGTACTCTAGGACGACAAACTCCTGTACTGGTCCGTCATCAGAACCAAAGCGACTGCGCGTGCGCTCAAGTCCGGAAAATCGGCCAATACCGTGACGCTCGTGTTTGACCAAATCGCCGACGGAAAGCGTATTCTCGTTTGTCTGTGACTGCTGCAACGGTGGTGGTGGTGGTGGTGGTGTTGATGCTGATGAGGTTGGGGATGGGGATGAACTTGATAGTGGAGGTGAAGGTGGCGGTTGTGGTGGCGAGAACGAGGGAGCTGAGGTAAGCTTGATGGGAACGCTTGGGGCGGGTGGTTTGCGACGACGGCGGACGGGCTTCACAGAGTTGGACGACGAGGTTGTGCGTGTTTGAGTTTTAGGTTTCATAGACTGTTGCGTGGTGCTTCGAGGCGCGGGTGGGGGGGCGTTGCGCGCATCCTGCGGTGTGACAATGGAGGCAGAAAGGTCTGCAGAAGAGATGTCGGAGACGGAGGAAAACAGGTCTGCGGCGGAGAGCTGCTCGTCGATGATTTGCGAGCGTCGCAGCTCGTCATCTTCTGAGTCCTGTGCGTCGTGTGCGAGCGAGATGTCGCGCGACTTGTCCGCGACGCGGCGCGCGGCAATGGATATAGGTCTCGAGTCCGGGGTCGAGGCGGAGAGTGAGGGATCGCGGCCCTCGACGGGGAGGAAGAAACTGCCGTCATCGGAAGAAGCGGATGCTGTCGGCGGCGGGGACGCGGGAAACGGGCGGCGCGTGGGCGGCGATGGTGGGACGCAGGAGACGGCGGCGAATTTGCGGCGGTGTAACGGGAGGCGAGGGTGGACCGGGGTGAAGAGCGAGGCGGACGGCGAGAGCAGTGCGGTAGTGGCAATAAAGGCCGGGACGGTACGGACCATCGGGGTCGGGGCGACGCGGGTGGTGGTGGGCGTCGTGGTGGGCGTCGTGGTGGGCATCGCGGTTGGCGACGGTTGCGGGTCGACGAGGGGGTAAGGTAGAGAAGTCGGGGACGAAGTGTTCGACTAGAACCGGATTGGGGTTGGGCGGGATGGGTGGCGCGACGTGGTGAACAAGGTGTGGGCGCCGGCGGCGTCATGGGTGTGAGCAGAAATCGAGAAAAACGGGAACTTTTTTAGAGGTTTTGTGTGTTTTGTGTGTTTTGTGTGTTTTGTGTTGTTTAGTTGTTTTGTGCCGCTTGTTTCGGAAAAGGTGTTGGCACAAGTGCCATCAAGTGTCGGTCGCCCGATCTCGAAGCGACAGCAGCGACAGCAGCGCTTGATCTCAGGGCCCGAACAATTGCACAACAACTGCGCGCACCGCATGGGCGGCTCCGTAACACCATTGCTTACGGACACGCATATGCGTGCATCGCTCGGCCTTTCAAGGGCTTCTTGCCAATCCGCCTTCGCCATCCTCCACATCCACGACCATCGCCCCCAACATGGCCTGGCGTCTCAACGTCGAACGCGGTCGCCAATGGTGGACCGCAGACGACAGCGCCGATCCATCAGTGGTCGCCGCATTCGACGCCGCCCGCGACACATTCCTGGCAAACCGCACCACCGCCGCCCACTCCTCCGATCGCCTGCTCCGCGTTCTTGCCGAGAACGGCCTGCTGCGCAACCACACGGGCGGTAAGCGCCCGCCCGTCCCGGAGCATCTGGCCGACCATCCGCTCTCCGCCACGCTGCATCGCGCCGTCGCATACTTCGCAACGCTGCAGACCGCTGACGGTCACTGGGCCGGCGACTATGGCGGCCCGATGTTCCTGCTCCCTGGTCTGGTCATCGCCTGTCACATCACCTCCACTGCCCTGCCATCGCCTGTCCGCGCCGAAATCGTGCGCTATCTCCGCAACCATCAAAACAGTGATGGCGGCTTCGGTCTGCACATCGAGCACCACTCCACCATGTTCTCTTCCGCGCTCAACTATGTCTCTATGCGCTTGCTCGGTGTCCCCGCGGACGACCCCGCTGCCACCCGTGCGCGCGACTGGATTATTGGGCACGGTGGCGCCGGTGGCACTCCTGGATGGGGTAAATTCTGGCTTGCCGTTCTTGGCGCCTATGACTGGGAAGGCCTCGACCCGCTCACCCCAGAATTCTGGCTGCTTCCGTATGCGCTCCCGATTCACCCGGCGCGTATGTGGTGCCACTGTCGCGTCGTTTATCTTCCGATGAGCCATCTGTACGGCAAGCGCGCGGTCGGCCCGATCACGCCCATCGTCGAAGAGCTGCGTGAGGAGCTGTATGGCGAGGCGTATGCCCAGATTCATTGGCCCAGCTTCCGTGGCCATTGCTGCGAGGTTGATGTATATGTGAAGCGCCCAAAGCTACAACGCGTGCTGTGGCAGGCGTTGACACTGTATGAAAAGATCTGGTTTCCAGGGAAAGGCATGCTACGCAAGTGGGCGCTGGACGAGACCTTGCTCCAAATCCGACAGGAGGACCGCAACACAAACCATATTGATATCGGCCCGGTGAATAAGACGATCAACTTTCTATGTGAATGGTTCGACGCACCGGAAAGCGAGGAGGTCGGGAAACACCGCGACAGGCTGAAGGATTACCTCTGGCTCGCGGAAGACGGCATGAAAATGCAGGGTTACAACGGCTCGCAGCTGTGGGACACGGCGTTCACATCGCAGGCTATCATGGCTTGTGACAGACGCATTATTGAACCATTCGAAAAGACGCTCTCTTTGGCGCATCACTACCTAGACATCACACAGGTGATGAATGACGTTCCGGAGCGCGAACGGTTTTACCGACACCGCAGTTATGGCGCGTGGCCGTTCAGCACAAGGGACCACGGATGGCCAATTTCAGACTGTACAGGAGAAGGCCTTGCCGCCGCTCTGGTGCTGCAAGGCACGGGGTCTTGGGTGAAGAAAGACAGGGAGATTTCGCAAGAGCGGCTGGAAGCGGCCGTGGAAATGATCCTGGCCTACCAAAACCCGTGCGGCGGATGGGCGACCTACGAGCTCACGCGGGGGCCGGAATGGCTTGAGCTGATGAACCCGTCGGAGGTGTTTAGTGACATTATGATCGACTACTCATACGTTGAGTGCAGCGCATCATCACTCAAGGGCCTCGGTGAATTTCGCAGTACGTACCCGAAGAGTCGGCTCGCTGGGGTGGTCGATGAATCGATCAAGTCAGGGCTCAAGTATATCGAATCAATTCAGCGTCCGGATGGGTCGTGGTATGGTTCTTGGGGCGTTTGCTTTTTGTACGCCATCTGGTTTGCCGTTGATGCGTACACTTCAATGGGGTACACGCTGGTGACGAGCTCTTCAATGCGCCGTGCATGTGAGTTCGTTGTAAACAAACAAAAAGAGGATGGAAGTTGGGGTGAAAGCTATCTCAGTTCGGAGCTGCAGGAGTACACCCAATCAGAGCACGGCCTTGTCGTGAGCACTGGCTGGGCTATGCTCATTCTATCCATGGCGCGATGGCCGGAGAAGGAGGTGCTCGATAAGGGGGCTCAGTTCCTCATGGACATGCAAGACGACAAGGGCGACTGGCCACAACAGAGCATTTGCGGCGTGTTCAACAAGAACTGCATGATCTCCTACTCGCAGTACCGCAACATTTTCCCGATTTGGGGCCTGGCCGAATACTCAAAGTATCTCGCAGAGATGAAGAAGTGAGCGATGCTGATGCGTCTCTAGCTAGCCATCTAGAGAAAGCAGGCGCTAGACAGGCTAGAGGCCTTGATCGTTTGAAGGCCCCGCGGTCTTTCCAGTCATCCTCTCTCACTGTGCGCTACTACTAATAGACCTCTGCGCAGGGAGAGACCGAGGCTAACAACTAATAACATTTTTGTCCTTTCACTTTGTGTCTAGCTCTTCTTTAGATTCTCCGAAGAGCCAGCCGCAAGAACCGTTGAACGGGGCGCACAAAAATGCTGGGTAGCTAGAGAAGCGGTGTGCTGCCAAGTCTGTATTGTTCCTACTTAGCCTGCGATCTCCCCGACCGGCTCTGCTACCTCCTCGCCGAGTCGCTTAATCTCCCACCCGCCAGAACCGTCAAGGACGACGGCGGTCTGATGGAATCTCATCACTGCTTTGCGGTGCGCGACCGAAAGCATTGTGATTCCTGCTTCCGCCATGGCCTCATAAAGCACCACCTCCCCATCTGACGAGACCGCCGCAGTGCATTCGTCAAGCACAGCGTACCTCGGTTTGTGATACAACAGTCTGGCCACGGCCAGTCTGTTCCGCTCGCCGCCGCTAAGGGCCTCATCCCAAGGAAGCTTACCGTCGAAACCGCCACAACGAGCCACCATATTGTCAAGTTCCACCGCTTCCAGGCAACGGTGGGCGGACTTATCGTCAAAAATGACGGTGTCACCAACGACAACGCCGGGCATATTCGGATACATCAGTTGTTCCTTCAGGCTGCCGCTATACATGTAAGGCCGTTGCGAGAGATAGAACATTTCGCTCCGTGCCGGTAAGGTGACTGTGCCAGCTTGCAACGGCCAGAGACCGGCCAGTAGACGCAACACGCTGCTCTTCCCGCTGCCATTTGGGCCGAGGAGAATGACCGAGGTACCCTCCGGCACTTCGCAACAGAGGTCTCGGATGAGAGGTGCGCCGTCTGGCGACCACAGGCTGACTTTGTCAAGCGTTATAGACTTTCCATTTGCGCGTCTCGGCGGGCAGCGCTTCGCAGTCTCTGCAATATCGATACGCCAATCCTTTTGTTCGCTGGAATCGGCGACGACCTTGGCCTCGGACATGCGTTGTTGTACGGTGTGGAACGCGTTCAAGTGACCACGCGGCTTACCTAGCTCCTTGACCTTCTCAATGAGCTCCGAAACACGGGCGGTGTGACCTGCGAGCGTGTTGACACGCTTATAGACAAGCACGAGCTCACCCATTGCAGAGGACGACTGCATCATGAGTCGCATCGAGTTAATATACTGACCGGCGACAACGTTGGTCGCGACGCGCTGGTCGACCGGGGTGTAGTACAGCGGGATTGCAAAAATGACCAGCCCGATAATACTTGCCGTGTATTTGACAAAGTAGCCGTCAAAGCACTGCTGCACGAACCGCTGCACGACGGACAGACGCGAGTGGTGGACCATGCGGTCGAGGCGGGTGTTTAGCGCCTTCATCTCCGCGCGGCCGGCCGGCGGGTCGTTAAACGCAATCTCTTCCGCACTGAACGCGACACGGTGATGGGCGGTGCGCAGATCTGCGCTGAGCGAGGCCCATTCCGCGGTCATCTTTCCCAGAGGCGGGGACATGCGACGCAGGACGGCGCCAACGACGATGAAATACGCATAAAGACCGAGTTGGCCCTTGTAGCCGATGATACGAGAGAGCGAGCGCGAGAAGATAATAAGGTCGAGCAGCGGTTTGAGTGTGTATGAATATAGCTCTGCAACGGTCTCGCAGAACTTTTCAACGTCCTCCGTGATACGCTGGTCCGGGTGACTGAGCCCGCTGAAGGCCGAGGCGGCGTAGAATGCGCGGTTGCCCATGTAGGAACGGTGCAGAAAGCGGGTAAGCTGGGTGCGAAACGCGAGCGACACAAGCACCTGAATGGCTTTGAGGGCCGAGTTGACAATAGCGGCCGGAATAGAGTTAAGCGCAAAGCCGAGGAGGACGCGCTTGAAGCCCGGCCAGTTCCTCGCCGTGACATGCTCCGCACAAACGCCCTCCAACGCCGAAATGCGGTCCGACAACAGGGTGCGCGAAAACAACAGACCGCCCTGGACGAAGACGAGCAGGGCCTCGCGCGACGTCACGGAAGGGATGCACACGCGCAAAATTGCGAGTAGACGCTTGATGAAGCGACGATCGACCCCAACCCGCGAGTCGCGGCGCCGTGATACCGCCGCCGCCGCGCGATCGGCCGACTGCTTGGTTATGTCGGCGCCCAGCGCAAGCGCGGTCAGGGCTTGCTGCTCCTTGCGGAGTTTGCGCAGATGGGCGGCGACATGCGAGGCCAGGACGGCGGCACCACTGCTGCCCAGGAGGATAGCAAGGGAGACGCGGGAGCGTGGGGCGAGAAGCATGAGTTGGGCCATGCTTGTTTGTTTGTTTGTTTGTTTGTTTGTTTGTTTGTTTTTTGTTTTTTGTTCTCGTTGTTTGTTGGGCGGATGGTGAGACGGGAGGGTCAGCTGTCGAGAGACACCTGCGGTCGGGTCGGGTCGGGTCGGGTCGGGTTGGGGCACGGCCGAGGTTGGGGTGCAGATCGCGTGCTTGGGGGGCGGATGGTACTGGGCGGCGGTTCCCGGGACGCCCGAGCTGTAGACGTTGGCGCCTCGAAGCAGTCAACGCCCACAGAAGAGCAGGCCAGGGCGAACCACAATGCGCCGTGCGAAGTTTTGATGGCAGCAAGGGAGTGGACGGTGCGGTCCACAAATATTCAAAATTCAAGGTCTGACTCTGCCATTGGCGGTAGAGCGTGGGAGGCACGAGGGAAAGAGCTGCAAGGAGTGGTCGCCGTGGCGTTTTAAGCGGTCCTGTGCGGACACTGTACCCTGCACGTAATTTGTGCACTGTAAACGGGGCTGAACTCCCATCTAAAACGGACTTTCCCGTCTCATGCTAACACACTTATCACAGTCGTGGCTCCAGCCGAGCACAAACCGGGCCATTCCATGACCTGATACCGAATGCACAACGTGTCACCTGCGGGTTTCTTTCCACGCTGGAGGTGGTCGTTGCGTCTGCGCCAACGTCTCCGGACATTCAAGTTGTTTAGAAGGATGGATTTCGACAGCCTGAAACATATCTCCTCTGTGACTTACGTTTGTGCCTCCCGCAACGTGCATACACATTTGTTGGACACGGCACCTTTCCTCTTCACTCTTCAGGTGTGACTCCATCCTCTCAAGGTACACACACACAGGGAGCAAACCGCCATCCACGTTCTACTCACGATGCACACGCTCCCGCCACGGTGCGCGTGTCTCGTGCGCAGGACGTCGTTTGCTGCTTAGCGAGGTCTGGTGAGTCGCCTGTCCCGGAAAAGCTAGCTAGCTAACGATGACGCCCAGCTGGTAGTCAACCCCCTGCCAATGACAACGCTGTGGGGCTATATTAGGTGTGTACAACATGAGGTGTAGGCAGCATTTTTGTCTGCATGTACTGGGATTCCTGAAACTTTGGAACTGGCCATCAGCCGTCACATCTCGCAAACGGCTCTCTACATACAGTACAACGCGTACCGCAAATAGTGTGTAACACTCTAATTCTGAACGCCTTTTGAAGTGAGCTTTACCTAAATTAGAGTCACACACACTAATATACGTATACACACTAATTGAAGTAGGACATAAATTAGTGCCGCACACATTAAATAAATCGACATCAATTACTGTCACCACGGAATCGCTAAAAATTTAATTGGAATTCATGTTTCAGTGCCTTTCTTGGAAAACCCGGAAGGATGAAAAACCCCGGCGACTCATTTAACATGTGTCGACCTCAGTACAAACATTATATTTCCAAAGAAGCTGAAGGCGCAACCCCTTCTGAGCTCGAAACCACCACGCTTTCACCTTCGAAATTGCTTTTGTGTTTTGCAATGATATTTTGCAACTCTGGACGAAGCTGAACTTCTTCCCACAACCCATTCGTGTTCAGGGCCATGCCAGTCTGAATCATAGCCTTTCGTGCAAACGAAAGCCCATCTGCATCCCTTTGAGAATTAACATTTCGAAT
>JAVCKV010151488.1:0-18354 GCA_032274145.1 Herpochondria borealis | reverse complement strand
CAATAATCTCTGATGATTAGCTAGTATGATTGATGAGAATATGACATTATGTAGGTATGATTCCAAATGTATGAAAACAAACCGCAAACTTTCTACTTTCCAAGCAAATTCTTAATGAAGTCCATAAAACTGTGATATACAGTTACACGGATGGAACATTATTAGAAATATAAAATGTTTCCACAATAACCATTCTTCATGGTCACATATTACTCTGACAATCCCAGATACCATATAAATTCCATCCTTTAAGAACAAAGCTATTTTTTAGCAGAAACACATTCGTTGCAAACAAAGTTCGTTAAGCAGCTCCGCCGCCAAGTACAAATTAAAAAGAATTTTGCATCCTTTTGGCATTTCGAACCCGTTTGTAATTCTGCACAAAGTTTTGATGTTTCGATGTCAACGTTCAGACTGAGAGGAATGCTGATATGGCGAATGATGGGAAAAAGTCAGCTGAAGCACAGAAGGGGCGAAAACACCTGGTTGGTCGCCGCTGACGAATTGCGACAAAAGTGGTCAGCTAGTTAAGCGCAGGGTGCCCCCGTTTAAAATTCTAACTAGGCGTAATGTACTTATTCCAATAACTGTACTCTGGGCACATTAGAGTTCGAAGAAGAGAAGCACGTGCGCAACGGTGATGTTTCAGTAATTGTAGTAGTTAGTACTATACAATGCCGAACCAGCACCCTCTCTACCAAGAGAGGGCCACACTCGCGGTTTGTGTGGACTAAAGGAAAATATATTTACGCAGTTAGGTAGTGAGCGGGGAAAAGTGTTCACAATGAAGGTGGAGTTACACTCGGATCAACACATGAGTGTAGGACACTACAGTGCGTAGGGAACTGTGTAAAACCGTGAAGCGAGTGCCTTGGTTACAAGTTGTTGAAGTATAAGCAATGCTTATATTTCGAAATTTTCATAAATTATATGAAAATAGATCTGATTACCTCCGGTTTGGACATACATTTCATTAAGTACAAACCCGTGGGGTTACAGAAAAATTAAAGAGTGAAGATATTACTCTTCTGGCTATTCAAGTCACACTCTGTCGCTCAATGTGGCCACGCACGAGTAAAAGCAACCTATCTGAAACACTCTCGGCCTCACGTACTAAAGTGACAGGTCTCATGGATCCTTGTCTGTTCTGAATTCGAGCTCTCTCGGAGGTGCGCTTTCGTCTTCCGCTCTCCGTTTTTCAGTTTTGACCGTCGTTTCTTTCTCCATGGCCTCTAAATTACGGCCCATGCTGCGTGTTCCGTCTCCGGTTATGTGCCCTTTGGGCACTTTCTATTCTCTCGTTTCCTGTTTAACGCGCCGTCATCCACCACTAGTTTATTTTATGTTCCAATGCTCAGCTTTCCTACCTATGACTGTAGTCCTCTAGTCTTCTTACTCGTTTTACTACAGCGTTGAGTACACTTGAACGTATATCTCCAATTGTTTGTCACGGTTTTGTTGCTGTCCTCTGATATTTTCCAATTACTCGTAGAGCATTGTTCCAGTACCTGACCTAAAAGATATTTTGTAGGATTTTACAAAAGTATTCCCGTTTCGCGAAATCTGACTCTAATTCCGGTTGTGTAAGCGAAAGTCTCTGACGCGGTGTTGGTTTCTTCCCTTTCGAAACAATAGTTCTAGGTTTTCCTTTTGAGGTACCTGCGAAAAAATAATTGGCAGTTGCGACTAGTGGCAAGAACATTTTTCTCTTCCATTAAATCCTCCAGTTGTCTAGCGTCAGGTAATGACACTAATTCGTCTACAGGTAACCCCTCGCAAGAAGCACACTGACGTTTTTCTCAAAAAAGTATTGGCAGCTTTCAGTAGTAGAGGCAGCGAGTAAAGTATATAAAATTTCTGAGTTTTTCGCACAGCGACACCTCTTTCTATGTGAAAAGTAGGCAAGCCAATTTGTCGGTTGCACATATAAGGAGTTGAAGTAATGTTTATTTATATATTCCGGCGATCAAATTCAAAAAGTAAATCATTTACTGCTAACAGTCACATTGAGAGCTGTAAACAAATGCCAATAATTTTTATGTTCGAGGGAGGACGTGGTCTTTTTGTCATCTAGGGTACAAGAATTTTCTTGAGGGTCATTTTTCTTCAATCTTGAACAAAAAATTCCTCTAACGCTCACACGGACACAAGGAATAAAAAACAGTGCGCGTAAAGGATAGAATTGAGTTCCTCTCTCTAGGTTTCAAATAGAGTTATAAGTCATGTAGTAAATTCTATTTGTAAAATAATGCAGTTTATACATCAGTATGATCAGATATCGAATGTCGTGGGAAGACAGGACATGACACATGAATTTTCCTGCTGCAATTCAAATACTCGTGTTCAAATTTCTCGTGCCAAATTCAATTCTGAAAATTTGAAGAGCTACTGAAAAATGTTCTTGCAAGGTAAGACTAGGGAGCTGATGTTAAAGTAATATTGGATTATTGCTGACAACGAAATATTTTTGGATATTTTAACTACATGTTACTCTTTTCGTGACGAACACCACACTATTTCTAGACAGGAAAGACGTGAATTACATACCAGTTCATTTCACGGCCATTTCTCTAGAATTTTGGCCCAGAGAGACGAGTTGGATCATCACAAGCGTAATGCTATCAATCAAGCATGTGACTTCTTTATCCATCGTGCGAACACGTTGTGAGTTCTTTCATTCAGCTTAAACAAAGATCAAATTCAAGAGGAAATGGCCAGGGAATGTTGCGGCGCTTACTTCTTAAAGGACCCGCAAGAATCCGTGAAGAGTCGTATCTGACTTACTTCCCGCTCTTATCCCTGTTCGTTCTTCCCTTTCCATCACAACTGCAGGGTAAACACGTCCATTTTAAAGGACGTGGAGAACCTCACTGCAAAACACGTCCACATATTCAGCGCTCAACATGTCGCTTGCACGACTCACTTCCATCATTTATCTTGCTGCTCTTTCATACGTGTGTGGAGCAGCATCGATCCCGAATACTGCGCGTATGGCGAAATCGACACTTTCGGAGATACGCAGTCGTCTTGATGCGGCTGGCGGCTGCAATGCGAACGTGTGTTTCGCCGTGGACGGAAGCAGTGCAATTTCATCAGCCGCTTTCACAGCTCAAAAGAATTTTGTCCTGGATCTTGTTTCGGTAATCTCAGTCGACAACCCAGTGGAACTTGCCGCCGTACAATACACGTCATTTCGTCATGGCTTGTTGCCGCTGACAACGGACACCCCCCGCTTCAACAATGTGGTGAACGGTATGCGACAGATCCGAGGGAACTCTTTCACGGCAGTTGGGATTGGCCTCTGCGCTTGGCAGCTGCGTCGTCGACCCCGCGAGGCAAATAAGCTCGTCCTTTTCTCGGACGGAAAGACTCAGTCCGGAATGTGGGCTTTCTGGCGTTCTCTGATCTTTCGGAGACGCGGAGGATCGCTCAGCGTCGTTGCGGTCGGCGATGCGGACAAAAGACAATTACTGCCGCTTGCTGGATTTCGCGAAGAGAATATACTTGACGTCGATAATTTCTTCGATGTCCTTGCGTTGCAGAGAACAATCGAAAAGCTCGTGGAGGAAATCTGTGAGGTAGGAATGAAAGCACCGAAAAACGATATGATTAAGCGAAGCTTTAACAAGATGGCGTGATACGTTACTGGCACAACAGAACCAATAATGACTTACTTCTGCGCTAAGAAGGTCGAAATACGAATATTTTCGCTTCATATATCGAAACTGTCGAAGAAAGAGGTGAGATTTTTGTCTCCTCTGTACCGCTATACTGTAGATACCGTGGAGTTGTAAATGTGGAAAATGAGCAATTCCGGAAACGGCCCATGAGGATAGAGTCAAATATTTACACACGAATTCAGGTATAACTAAACTCACGCCCATTGTTCTTTGCTTTGCCTGACGAAAAAATATCCCCGACACTTCGAAATCCGTTGAACGTTTGAAAACTCATCTCATCACCGTTCTTCCTGCACAAACTCGGAATAATAGTAATTAACAGTTCGATGTTTAATATCTGGTTTCTTGAAAGTATAAGACATCTATGGCATGTACAGCTTTTCAAGATGGTCTCTAAATTTAGAATATGTTCTGAATACATTCGTATGCTCTCGCCGGACACTTGAATTGAATTCTGCCGTAAACATGGTAAACATGTTGAAAGCGGAAATATGATATCTTTATTAAAAATTTAAATAGAAATATACAGTACGTGAATTGCATACTACACTGTCATTTCGGAGAGCAAGGCTATCGGTGCTCAATGCGAGTAAATTTTACTCAGATTGACGATTGACATTTTCACTTCCAGCGATTTGCAGTACACTACATTTCGGTCCGCAGCATGAGTGTATTAAATTTAGTTTTCGTGCTCAATCTGAATCTGTACAAATTGTGGATAATATAGATCGAGGTTGAGCACAAAACTCCAACAACAATTTTTTCATCAGGACTTACTGGTCTTCAGTGTCCAATTAAAATGCTGCTCAATTTTGTGGGTTGCACCACGATTTAATCATCGGATTTTCAGCTTGTCTCTAAGCACTAAAGAAAATGCTCTTCTCAATCGTGCGTGGTGTTCGACAATTGAACAATCATCGTGGGTCGCATCTCAATTGAACCCTGCAGTGTATGTATCGTTTCAATTTCGGCAACTCTTGAGCTCCAACCGATAAACATGCTCGAAGTAGTTCATAATAAAAAATATTTTGTTATGATGATTTGTCGTACAAGTTGGAGCCATGCCAACTATGCATTTTCAAAAAAGTACTATATTGCTTCAATAAAAAGGTATCCAATGGTCGCAATATGTTCTCTCGGTATCTGTCTATCGAGAGAACATACAGTTCAGCTCAACAAAAATGAAAGTATTTGAAGAAAATAAGATAATAATATTATGATACTTTCTTCATATATTATATGAAATTTAGAAATATTTACTCTCAAACTTTTCACAAAATTTCTCTGTACTTCTAAGGAAATTAATTTCCTCACCAGATGTACCAAGTTCTAAAGGGCTTACATTTCATCAACTTGTTATTGATGCACTAAGCAATCTCAATCTGTTTTTCAAACACAGGCACTCATTTCGCGTACGATGTGGCCTGTTTGAGGTTCTTGTTGTGTCGATGATCGGTTTATGTCATGCGTGCCCATTGTGGGCGGTGTTTTCGGTTCGGATTATTCGATCCTAGCTTCTTTATTGGTCCAATTTCTTGAATCGATAACCATGAAATACAAAACAAGGTCTCTTGTGTTAAGTTGGGAGCCAGTCAGGGATGCCTGGTGTCTTATTTACATATTTAGGTATCATCTGAGAAAGCTTGATTCTTCATGTGTTAATACTGTCTCTAATTAGTCGTTCCTCCACATGCAGACTCGGAAAATCATCATGTGGTTGTAATGGAGACTAAAGCGGTGAGAGAAGAAGACAAAAAAATAAGGTAGCGGGCACAGCATTACTTGTTTCTCGAAGGTACCTTGTTCACGAAAGTTACGATCCAGATGCAGAAAAGGAAACCAGAAAGTACAGAGGGAGAGGTAACGCGAAGAATAGTACACATACGAAAGAGAAGGAGGAAATATCAGAAAGGGCATGGAGGTATGAGAAGGGTGATGGAACAGATCGGATGGGAGTAACAATGCTGGCTGAAAATAGGTGCGGGTGAAAACGGATGAGGTCGAAGAATAAACAGAAACAGACTTCTCACTTTCTGTATTAACAAGAGGGGAACGGAAATTGAAGTATAAATCGTTCAATATGAACAATAAAAAAATGAAAGACTTTGAAGTGAGTACTTAGGAAGTTGCAAACTATTAAAAACATGATCCTGACGCAGAAACAGAAACTTACTGAAAAAAGACACGGGAAGAAAATGAAAAGTGAAGAACTGCTCAAAATAATCATCGCACGTTGGCAAGCTTCACCCAATCGATGCCCATTCAGAGGACCTATAATACAGAACCGTATTTTTGAATGAATGACTAGGGCCAAAATTAAGATGACTATGAATGAATGACTAGCGAAGTAGTGACTAGTCACCAAAATTTAATCACTGACTTGTCCGTCAAAAATGCACTGAAAATACCGCCCAAGAAATACCAAAAATAATCAAAAACAGGAAAGTTTTAAAATTTAAAATTAATTGTGACGTACAGTGATGTACAGTAGCTCCACCGCCGTCGTCATCCGAATATATCAGATGGAATTGATCGTGTTGTCATGCAATGCTCCGTTAACGTGAATGCCAGCCATCACGTTCTTGTGCTTCAAACGTCTAAAGTCACTGCTATCATTTCCCAACCACGCCCACCATGCCAAAAAGGAAGAAGAGCGTGTTGCACGACGAAAGCGACGACTCTTCTTCTCATGACGCTCAGGGCAACACTGCTCAGGACCTCTTGTCGCGGCAGAAATAGGAACCAACTCGACGCAGAGGTGTTGTCCGGAAAAACAATGAGCGCGACCATGACCTCCGTCTGGACGAAAATTGCTGCAACGAGAGTCACGGGTGAAAAAACGCATTTAAAATCCAACCTGTGCGCCGTATAGATCAACACGAACAAGCGGTTCATGTCAAGCAACGTCGAAAATCATTTTCATTCAAAGCAAAATGATGTGTTCAAGATGTTTCTGCGCATGGATGAGCAGAACGGGACTGAGGAGATGTTGAAAAGCGTTGTTCGCGAGGCGCGTGAAGAGATTCGTCGTTCGTTCGCTACTCGGAGAATATCAAATTTCTTCACCCCGCGTGGCCAGACGGAAGTTCAGGGGCCCGGTCTTCATCAAAACCTCGCACCGTTCAAGTTTTTGTCCCTTCGAAGACTCTGCAAGCCGTGGCTGTCGTTCTCTACACGTGCTACACAGGCGCGCTGATAGGCATGATAGCATCTTCCATCACGCAAGGCTTCATCGACGTCCGTAACGGCCGATTGCAGTTCTCAAGCATAGAAGCATTTGAAGCGTTTCTTCTACCCACCTTCAATGCTGTGTGCCATTTCTTTAGTACCGCCACAACGTCTGCCTAGACCTTTTTTCGTACACTAGATGGATGAAGCGCTGCTATAGGTTCTCTGATCCTCGGTATTACCTTGCACTTCATAGATGAAGCTTGGAAGCAAAAATCGGTTCCCGTCAGTACGCTAAATACGAGGAAGGCAAGAAAATCTGCCAAACAGTTGCGCTCTATTGTACAAGAGATAACAAACAACAGTGCTGTGATCGGATCCGATGCAATCAGCATCCATACTGTAACAAGCGATAATGAGCCTGCCTTCTCACTTCCTTTTGCTCTGCTTACTACTTTTGTCGGCTCAGTGCGCTGTGTCGTTCACACACTCGCGTTGTAAGTCAATGGCGTCTTCCAGCCTGACACAATCTGGCAGAAATAAATGGGACATGTCAACAATGACACTTCCTATTTCAAATACCACAGAAAATCAATGATACTCTTACGCCAGAAGCAAGCGCCGTAGGTGTCACTGAGGACCGCAATAGCTGTCTCAAACGTGAGATACCGACGCGCTGGCATTCGCGGTTGGAAGCTATGTTCACGTACATAACGGAGGCTGACCACATCGAAAAAATTGCGTCTTAACTCTCTGTCAACACAAATGACCTTCCGATAATGGCTGAGAAACAAATAAATTTGCTATCCAAATTTATTTATGTTCTAACGGAGGTTCGTCTTGTTGCACGTCAGCTCGAGACAGACAAAAAGGTCACAATGTCCCTTGTTCCTCGATTTTGGAGAGATCTGTACGAAAAAATGCGCATTATGGCTGGTGAGATGACTCTTTGTCACCGGGATTACTACAGATCATCCGTTGAGAGTCAATTCATTGCCTGTTAGCGGGAGCTCGACAAAATTTCCGACAATTCAGAGCTCTGCTGAACACTGCAAGCTCCGTGAAGAAAATCGCAGTCCCGATATTGCGTAAGGCTCACGCGAGATAGCTTGCCTAAACCATCGCTGATAGCATCAAACAGAAGTTGGAGAGAATCTGGAAACCAGTAGATGAAGTCTTAGTAATGATGTGCCCGGAGGAAAAAGAGGACAGCGAGCCGTTTCAGGATAAATCGCGAACCTCGCAGGGAACTTTTGTTCCTCCACATTGCATGTATCATCGATGTGAATGAGTGTGACCTGGAGTATCTCGAATGAGAAAAATCTTTGAGGGAAGTTTACTACAAATCGCTACATCGCGCAGTCGCACGTGAAGCTCTCGACCTAAAAGATGCTGCCATGTTCACACAAGAGGAGCTCGAGGCACTGCATAGAAAATTTTTACCAAAAAATGCGCAGCGACTTTAAGAAAACTGGCCGACGTCAATCACTGTACGCGCTACAGTACTGGAAATCTTGCAACGCAAGCGTTTCAATCCTGAGCCCGCTCCCATTCAGTACGATTGCTCGCGCCACACTGTCTTCGCAGGCATCATCGGCGAGTTCATAACGCCTTTTCAGTGACTTGGGGCGCTTATAAGGTCGCTTACGGAAGTCATTTTAAAGCAGTACACTTGAAATGACTGAAATGATTCGGCTGCCTCAAACAGGTCTACTGCTCCCTAAACGTGATGCATTTAGGCGTATGGTAGCGTCTGTTGCCAATAAAGTAGTCAAAGACAAATAGTAGATATTTGTTTCATTAGTGACTACAAGTGAATGGATACATTAAAAAATGGTGGCCAAATGACTAGACAACTAACTAGTCATTCATTCACAAATACGCCTCTGGAATAAACTAAGTATCATAATTGTATTATCTCAAAAGGTGAATATAGTATTGTTTATTTATTGATCTCTAAAAAAGACAAACTGAAGATAACATAGAGCTCACTTCAAATTCTAATAAAAAAATTGTAATTCCATAAATTACTGTCTACGTATAAAAGAAACTCATTTTGCTTAATTCAAAGTCTTGAACACTAAAACCGTAATCAAATTTTATTAAACGATAACTTTTGAAACATTTCAAAATCATTATCCTTTTAAATTGCAATTTCATTGTGGTTTTATGAAATTTAATTTCATTTATTCATAATCGTTTTCTTCGGGAGTCTGAGTATTGCTGATGAAATAAAAATAATAAAGTTTTTTCTTTAATTTTCCTATCCCAAAAATTGTAATGAATTTCTCTTTTTACTTCTGACAGGAGTTGGAAACCAACTTTTCAAAAACTTAAAATTTGAAGATCCATCCACTTTTAAAAACTTGAAAAATGAATTTGGCGAAAAACTAAACGCTCGCTGTAAATTAAGATTTCGTGCAAGTAAAACAAAAAAATGCACCTCACTTTTCAAGTGAAGATGAGTTGGCCCTTAAGAAATAATATATTTTACATAGAGCATGTAAGTTGATGAGTAATAATTACTTTTGATTTAATCGCACGGGGTAAAGAATCATGTACGGGAGTCCTGAATCACAGAGTGCGCTCACGGGCCTTCAAATATGTTACAGGCCAAATCGTATCCGGCGATGTGGCAAGTTGATTATAATGATGAGAATTGTTCAATTCTATTATTATTAGTGGTTTACTTCTTATAAATTCGGATTTGTGATTTCAGTATATTTGCAAGAGCCTGAGAAAAGTATAAAAAGAATAATGAATTTTCTGCTTGCAGACCCAATTCATTGCATTATTACGACTAAAAGCTGTGCTGTCGCCGTTCACGTATTAATTCTGCAGACTTCTATCCAGGCTTAAGCGAGCCCTCCAAATCAAGTTCTTCAAAGCTTCACTTCTATAAACTACGAATCGCCTATCCACGCCATGCCTCCTCTTGCCCTTCGTGTCCTTGCTGCCACCGCGCTGTTTGCCCTTGTTGCTTCCAGCCCTTTGTCGTTGGACACAAGTGAGAAACAAGCCATTCCAGTGTTATATGAGGCGGTCGTCCGTGCAGAACAATCGGGTTCTGACTTTGGAGCATTTCCTTCAGATGTTCAGCAAATGTGGATCCTAGAAGAGAGTATGGGCGAGTATGTCTGCCCTAAAAACATTACTCATACAACATGGAGCCGCCTCCGTTCCGGTTCGATCGGTATTGACCACAACACAATTATCCAAGACGGCGTCCGTTGCGATTCGAGCGGTTCCGAACGCCGTCTTGAATTCTTTGAGAGTGAGAAATTTGATGAGGAATTGAACGCACTACAAGAGGGTGTTCCGCCGATCCCGCAGTTTTTCAAGGACATGCTCACATCCACAGGACCGAACATCATCGCCCTCTACAAACTCAAGGAGTCTGGCGAGAAGTTCTTATTCGGTTATGAATCTGTCATGCGTGTCTGTGGAGGAGACACGAAGTGGCAACCAGGATCTACGGCCTTTATTGCACGTCCGATGGCAAAGGAATATGAAATAACTGGCCTTGCTACGAGACTATCACCGGGTTTCAAGTACATGCTCATGGTTCCGCGCTTCGAGACAGCATCCTGCTTGTACTCGGTCGAAATTCCTGTCGAGCCCTCTGCGGAGCCGGAACCAGAGTCTTCTCCAGGTGTGGAATTGGGTCCAGTCACGGTCGGCTTTGGGGACGAGAGCGCCACGGAAGATGAAGATAAAACCGCTTTGCAAGCTTCTCCGGATGAGGAAGAGAGTGAACCCGCTTGCTTCCCTGCATCAGCCACGGTCAATCTGGACAGCGGTGCCAAAATACTCATCAGCAATCTCTCTGTTGGTGATCGCGTCTTGGTCGGTGAAAACAAGTTCTCCCTAGTCCACGCCTTCACGCATCGCGACAACACCGCGAAAACGTTCTTCATCCAGCTCACCCTCTCGTCTGGCGCGCAGCTCCGTGCAAGTGCAGGTCACTTTGTGCCCACAGCGGACGGACGCACAATACCCGTGGCAAAGGTGGAGATTGGTGACCAATTGTTCCTCGGAAACCAAACGGTTGCGAGTGTGGTGCGTCGAGATGTTACGGAGGATGTCGGGCTTTACAACCCGCAAACTACCACCGGGCTCATTGTTGTGAACAACGTGCTTTCAACCACGTACACAACGGCTGTGCCTGTCAGAACTGCGCACTCCATGCTGGCTCCTTTGCGCGCGGTCTTCGAGGCTTTTGGAATTGATTTTCTCCCTCGCCTTGCCTCTGCAGCTGGGGTCAGTCACCTCACTAAGTAAGACATTTTTATGACCTGATTAATTCAATTTCTTTAAGCCCAGTCGATAATTCTCCGTTTAGTTTCCATTCAAGTTCAGTAACTACCGCTCAGAACTGATAATTGTTTTGACACCAATTCACATGTTGTAATACAAAATATTTATCGGATTGCGTGTTTCTGCAATACTAACACATATATTCTTATCAACATCTTCGTACAAAAAATGGAGAGAGAAAGATGAAACCTCCTTGAGCACACTTCACCACAGCAATAGAGAAATACAATTTTCGCCTCACAGTAAAGGCCGATTTCTTTAATCACATCGTTCATAATAATTATTGTTGCAAAATAGAATGCAGACGACCACAAATAATTGATGGTTCTAAAATACTTTTCCGACTTTAACCAATTAAAATGCTATGAAATAAATGTCAAGAGCACAGACATATTAAAGAGAAGAGCACATTTCAAAAAAACATAAAACCCGTCAAAAAAACATTTCAACAGAAAACAGTTAATTTTGTATAAATGCATACGTACATCAATTACTGCAAAGCGTGCAAGAATTTCACGTTACATTGAAACATCATTACAAATGCAAACGAAATGTACATGAAACATATCCACAAAACAGTATTTTTAATTTATCGAATTTGATACTTTTTATGTATATTTATGAACAAATTAAAACGTTTTAAATATTTCAATCAAATAGATTTCTCCAATAATGAAAAATTGACTTTATGATAAAATGAAAAGTTTTTGATAAAAATGTAGCCGATAAAAAGAAAAACCCTAGATTTTAAACATAATTCTTCAAAACGTTTACTAATATGTAAAGTGTAAAAAGAACCAAGATATTCTATTAAAGACACACTGTAAAATAACAAATGTATTTAAAATGTTGTACTTATATTCAGATAAAGCAATTAAAATAATTAAAAGGCTCATTACTTTAAAAAAGTTTTTTCTATGCAATAAGTTTTTTAAATTAAATACATACTATAGATAAATGAATTAAAGAAGAATTAATTGTTAATCGTGATGTTTTGAACACACGTATAATGTAAAGTTGATAAGCAAGAAAGATACTTTAAGGAATTTTAAATACATACAATTATTTTTATGGGCATCAAAATAAACATTTAAATATGAGGAATCTTTTATTAACCTGTGCGAATTATGATCATTATTTACTAATAAAATTGAGATTTTAAAATAATTTTAAAATAGTATTAAAAATATTTTTAGTATTTATTGCAGATGAACCTAACCATGATTCGATTAAATATTTTTAATTTAAATAGAAAAGAATATGCACTTAAAACTATAATTTACAAGTAATTGTATTGCGTATAAATTATGTCTAGGACATATAACGATTGAGATTAAATATAAAATATTTTCGAAATATAAATTTTCTGTAAAATTGTACTTCGATATTAAAATTACAATAAAACATTTTCAAAACTTTGATACAATTAAAATTTCAATTAAAATTTCAATTAAAAATATTCATATGCAAATTGTCAAATTATAAACCATACCTTTTGGGTACTAATAGTATACCGTGCATGACAACTGCTAATCTGTCGATAAATGCTGGTTCTTTTGATTTTTACTTTTGCAAGTGAACTGTTTGCTAAATGAGTACGGTGCTACCTATCAGTTTCTACTTACGAGAATGATTCTAGAATTTCTCTGGTAAAGCGCAACGTTGAACGAAATTTCATTGTAAAACCAGTTTATTTTTAGGTTTTACGTTAATCTTAACGCTCCTTTATTGAAGCAATTTTGCCTACTGTCGCCAAGCTACTCCCAATTTATCATGGCTAAATTTAACAAATCAAAGGATTGAGCGAGACCCAGGGAATCTTCTTTTCAGCGTCGGCATGCGATGTGATTTAAAGTAAATGGCTCGGCAGCATTGTCTGATTACGTAATTGACTCTTTTTCTAGCGAATTATAATATTAGTAAATATCGAGGGAGTTGTTATTGGAAGCCCTTGTGACAAAAATGAAATGAAATCGCCGAATTATCTTCACCTGTGCTTAAGAGCCTCTTGGCTAGAGTGCCACAGTTGATTTCCGGTATTTGTGAAGAGCAGGGCGACGAAGATGGAAATGCTTTACAATATTTAAATTTTGATATCTATTTGAATTTTCACATTACACCCAATAAAATCATTGTTCATGAAAATTGGGGAGAAACGATATGTCCAATCAGCGGTGCTCCCATGTACTTTGCACGGTGCCTTTCCTAGGTCCAATAAGCGCTCTAAGATACGTTCTGGTAGATTGATGGAGATGCGGCCCGAAGAGTTCTTGTAGCGCGCAACAGCCGTAAATTTTGCCGGTGGGGGTGGAAGGATTGATTACTGGCTGTATTACTACACACATACGATGATGAGCCATGATGAAGTAATGGAATAAATGTACATTTGAAAATATTGTAGGCCTTGCCCCTTGGATAAGATCCCCATAACCGGCGTAACCAGCGTAACGTACGCATCTTTCCGCAATCCATGGCAGTCTGGCACGCGATGCTCTGCTTGATACTTGTCGTCACTCCTGGTAAACCCCGCGCAATACGTATGTACATGCCGTGCAACCCTGCAGTGTCTGTATCTGCAACTTTGTCTCTCTCATTGTGGCAATCGACGACTGAAAAATTCGCCTCATACAAACAACCGTTTCCATCGGCTACCGACGGAGAAAACGGCCACCCAATCAGCGTTGCTCACGTGTCTGCTGTGATGTTCAAACATCATTTTTAAACGTCAATCGATGCTCATTCCCCTTCGGATCAAACGACTATTACGCTCTATGTTGCCTAAACACGTCGTTCTTATCGGTACGAACAACAGCTGTACGCACGGTTCCTGCGCAAAGACACAGGCGTTCCTGGCTGTAATCCCGTCCTCGCCTCGATGAGCAAGGATGAGCTGCAAATTGATCGGAATCGTAGGTTTCCACACCCCTGAAACGAGTCAACCGGTCCGCTTCTACTTTGTGTCCCTTTCATTTCTTCTACCCCATGGTCTCCTCCCTCGTCTCTCGCACATGCTGCTGTATTCGACTGATATCGGACCCCGCTCGTATATTCTTGATATTTCCAGAGATAACTTCTGAGCAGACCAGACCTGCTACTAAATTTTGTAGAACCGAAGCTACAACCTGAGCTCCAGCTTCAAACGCAGACAACTACATCAGACTTGGTATATAAAACGGTCCTGCCGTCTAAAAGTTATGCTTCTTCACGTCAATCATACCACACACACATTATTTCTCATCTCCACACCCGCCGAACAAACAACGACAATTGAAAACGTAACCCACTTTCACAGTCCCATCGAATACCTAGCGTAACCGACAGGCACACATTTCTACAGAACATGCAACCCGAAGAGCCCTACCTCCCACTCCCCGAAGCCGCACTTCGCAGTAACGCAAAGCGCCGCCTTCGAAACGCCCTCATCCAAGCAAGAGAGCGGCCGATCGCAGACTGGTTATTCTCCGACCCAACGCGCCATTTCCACGGAGGCCGCCCCCTAAACCACGCCCTCTTCGACAACTCCCTCGCAATCCACACAACACAAACACCGAGTTCAAGCCCGTGCACGAGCACTCCACCGCAAACACAGTCACACACCTCCCGGCAAGCGACAACACCCCCGCCTGCCCGCGCCTCCCAAGAGCTGTTACTCGTGCCGGCCCGATTCTCTGTCGGTTTCGTCTTGGGCTACTCATTTGGCGGTCTCTCGCATCTTCCCGAAACTCCACGCTCGTGCCCGCTCACAAACTTGTTCGGCTCTTTTCCTCCGCACGTTGTCGGCCGGTTTGCCTTCGATGCGCCGACATCCGACCTTGTTGTCGTTGTCCATGTTCCGCTGCAAGGCACTGTTTTTGTACTGCATATCATAGGCGCGCCGGACTCTCGCGAACGCGAACGGAATATGTTTATGGTCCCGTCTGGGAACTACGGGTTTCGCCGGTTACCCACGCAGGTGCTGTCCAATGCACGCATTCCAGAGATGCGGGTCCGGAGCATATCGCGCTTCCAGTTTGACACAGAGAGCACCAGCCGCGGGAGTGGAGGCGATGGCGGTAATGGCGGTGAAGATGGAAATGCCAGTGGGAGTGACACAGGAAATGCAGATCCAAGGCAATTGCTTGCAGCACTGGAGCGCGTGTTAAAGGGAAAGTTTGTCAGCCCTCGCATGTGTCTCGACAAGTTTGACGGTAGGAGCGGCGAGGTCGTGACGAGAGAGATGGTACATGTGGAGACGGCGTTCGATGCACAAGATGCGATCCGGATGCAGACGCTGCGCGATCTCGCCGTACGAAAGTATTTCTCGTACATGTCATCTGGCGCGAGTGATTCGTCGTCACAAGCGGGCGGAGGGTCTATCTCGTCGCGGCTCTCGTGAGAAATATGGGCATTCTATGGTACTTGGGTTTTTTCACATATCTCTTCCGCGTGGAAACTGCCCCAAGGTGTTGGGCTCTTTTTCAAGTTGAGTGATCATTTGGTCAGTCGATGGTTGACGTACATGACCATTACAGGGCAGTGAACCCCTGATTATGCACAAGTCCTCTTTTTATCTGTTTTTAACTCTACCTTTTGTGAAGACGAAGTCGAGCGGGAACTCTGCACAGATACGTTCGAGTTTGATAGGACTTGAAGTATTCAGTGAGAGATATGAAGCTCCCATAGAAAAAAGATGTATATATATATATATTTGTAGGAAAGACATCCGATTGATTTTTAGCATTTTTTAAACGAAGCACCGAGTGCTAGAAGAAGACAGTACTAAACTTGGAAACTTGGTCTCCGTGGGCCACTTAATGTACGATTATGGGAAAGATGGAACAAATTGTTCGCTATTTTGGCATTTTTGTACATCTGAATTATATATTCAGCATGTCCTGTCCACCATTCCACAATGATTCAAGGACCGAATAAAATAGTAACAAGTATACTCTGTCTTTTGTCCACCATTGAACCTGACCTCGACGGATTTGAACACTTCGACTGTAACAAACATGCACCGCTGGAAGTGCTAGTATGTAGTTAATTGTTCTAGAATGCACCCGTTAAGTACTCTAGGTGCAACTGGTTGCCTTTTTGTTTATTTAGCGGCAACGATATCAACTTGCAGCTAGGCTACATTACCTGTAGAATCTGTGTTATGGAAAGAGAGTACTGCATAAAATGGTTATGCGTAGATGAATTTCCAAGGTTTTGACTGGGTGCAAATTTCAGCTGGGATGTGACTTGACGTTCTCAGTCAGCCACACATCTCTCAAAGTGTTAAGAAATCCTACGCCTCTGCAAGAGCTTGTATCAAATTTTACACATGCTCTCTAATTTTGGACGATTGAAACGTAAGCAAGCCGGTTGTAACGAACAAATGTCCAAATCAGCATCTCTCGATATCATCATGCTTATTGCATTGTCAATTGTGCCTTGCGAGTAACGAGCGGACCAATTTGATTTGATAAGAAATCATGTCGCTGTGCCTTAACAGCCAAATACAATCATGCACCGCGAGGAACACTCTGTGCTCCTTAAACGCCATGTAAGTGTATTAGCTGATGGTTGTTGAGGTACCCTCCCGATCCGTCGACTCAAGCTCTGGCCGGTCGATACAACCGTTCGACAAATTTTTTCCGAGTGGTTCGGGACTCAGGAGGAGCACTTCTGCATCACAAAAATGTAGTGGGATTACTATAAAGGAAGTGGTGTCACAGGGATTCTGTTGGTAGAAATGAAAAGCGTTTCCTGGCACGAACGCCAGCCAGGTTAGTCGTGGGTTCTGAAAAGGGGGAGTGAGCAGCCTTCGACAACCGCTGTCCGCCATCATCCAGACCAAACAAGCCACCGACGGACCACCCGGAGGCTTAAGTAGCACAAGGCACCAACCACGGGCACCTATATTTCCATTGACTCTCTTCGAAATTCTCCAGATCATTGGCACCTCTTCACGCACTTTCACTCCAGGCAATCTAACTATCCAGTTCAACCAGATGCTGTTTTCCTAAACGAAAATGCTCACCATATGTTCTGATTGTTTGCCAAACATTTTGCACTGAAGTGCTGCACACGACTTCTGATAGTGTACAAAAATGCATTATGCTTAATCCTCGAATCAAGATTTCAAATACAATAAATTTGCACAGTATGGCAAGAACTGCACAGATATGAATTAGGCAATACGAAATGTATTTCGCACACGGTCAATATGTGAGACATTGACACTGCACGAAAGAGGATGACTACTCAATTGATATGTTTGTCGAGTAGCGAACCTCCCTTCCGCGCCCTTTACGCATACTTCTTTTCCGTTGTGTGCATGTACGATCGTTCCTGCGCCCTCCGTATGTAAATTGTAGGAGGTCTCCCTCTCCACTCTAACATTTACATCGTTGGTAAGGCCTGGGAAGCTTCAAAGTAAAAGTGTTTGTCTTACATACTTGTTCTATAAGGTTGGCTCCGCCTGTCTGATCCTCCATATCTCTGTCATAGGCTTCTGCGGCGGAGATATGGTGGATCAGACAGGCAAAGCCAACCTGATAGAGCTTAACTACGGGAAACACTTTGAAGCGCAACGATCTCTTCTGAGACTTAAACGAAAAATTGAGTAGTTACTTTAAGAACAATCAATAGAATATTGATTGGAAACCATCCTTAAAGATAGTTTAAAAGACCAGACTTGTATAGCAATAACATTATATTCATTGATGAATCAACTCGCGTTCACGGTTCGGAAATTGAATAGAAAACGGAAAGAAATTGAGGGTGAGTTTAAATATATGTATATAGACTCGTCCCCAAATATTCAAATCAACGAGCATTAGCAACTTCACAGTTGAGACACAGATTTCAGCCTTAGACTTGGTACAGTAGTATGACTTGAGGAAACGAATCTAATAATTAGATTATCTTTATCTTTGAATAAAAAATACTGCTATGCCAAGAACGTCCCATCGGCTGAAAATATATAAAGTACAACTAACCATACCGCAAGTCCCAAAATGTCAATTTTCTGATTTTCTCGATAATCGGATTAATTAAACCCTTTATATTTCCGTATAATCACAATACTATTATCATTGTGTAAAGCCCCAAGTACAATTCACTATAATATTCAATATTTAATAAACGGCTTATAATAGCGAATAATCGCACTATCATTATACTATCAAAGTTCTGTTGTGATCAGCAATAAGGTGTATTTGTT
>JAVCKV010151377.1:0-18354 GCA_032274145.1 Herpochondria borealis | reverse complement strand
CCCATGATTTGTCTTTCTCCTCCTTCACCCTCACCAAAAACCCTTCTAACAAGCCAAGGCTTGGCATGTGAGGCCAGGTTCATGGTATCAGGTGAGAGAGTCATAAAACAAATGGGCGTTAATAGAAAGTCCACCCAACGGGCCACTCGGTGGGTCTCAGACTCAATTCCTTAACGGTCCGTCCTGCCGTCCTGAATGCAATTCAACTTGCATTAGCTTCAATGAAGCAGGACCCGTGGGCAAGACGTCGCGCATAGAAATCAAGAAATCAACCCCCCTGTTCGCAACGACCGCCTGGGGGGCCCGATGTGTGGCCAAAATCGATTTGAAACGATCCCCCCTTCATTCCTTCCTTCCTCCATTCTCTTCTCCCCCCTGAAAAAGAAAAAACATAGATCCCTTCCCAATCTCAAAAAAATAAATTAAGATAACTTCCTGAGAGAGAAACCCGAAGAAACGGAAGGCAGCCCCTGGCGGGGGTCACTGACATAACAGGGTAATGTACAGTCGATCCTCGATGGACATTTCAAGGTAATGGACGCTGACAGCTTCCGACCCAGTGTTGCGGCATCGCCAGCGGGCATGTTCATTGATCTCATCTTTGGTAGCTTTCCGAATGCAACCAAAGCTGAAGCGATGTCGGGACACGTGGGAGGTGGCGCCACGGCGGTACATGTGCATGGACCAAAACTTGTCCGGAATGGTGTTCCCAGGGGTATCATCGCAGGTCAGGAATAAAGGATCGCCATTGCTTCGTTGTTCCTGGAGGAGAGGCCAGAGATGTTCGGTTCGGAAAAGTCGGCTGGTCCATCGTCGACCGCCGGGGCTGCGGAAGATGGGACCCGTATGCCATCCAAGCTCGCACGCCAGCGAGTACAATGTAGTAATCCAGTGTCCCAATTGGAGACCCCCACTGGAGGCCCAGGCCATGACAACGTCAGCTGTGATGGTAGCATCTGATTTCGTCTCCGGAGTGAGTCGAAGCAGAACCGCCCCAGCTTGGGGAGGTAGGTTATACACACCCCCGTTGGCCGAAGGGGGTGATAGTTCAACATCAGGCCAGTTTGTCGCAAACACTTCCCCCCCTCGAAGCCAACCCAACCAAGCGAACAACTCAGCAACGTTGGCGGCAGCCTGAGAGTACTGCTCATACAAGGACGCTCCCGGGGCATGGAACCGCTCAGCTCGGCGCCGTTGGTTGTACAGAATGTGCTGGTGGCGGAGGGCCATACTCGGAGTGGACTTGGTCCCCAATCGCCGCTTCATACCCTGAATGCAGTAGCTGGTCAGGAGGGAGTCTGTAGGAGACGGTACGTCGACCAGGGAAGGATCATTCATGGCCGTCTCCCAGCGCGCCCAGTTGGAGGCACCTGAACGGAGAGCCCGGGCAGTATTGAAAGTGATGGTGCCGTTACGTTTGCTGGATTCTTGGAGGACGTAGTGCTCCATGGCCCACAGAACGGAAGTTGCTTCGGTGGTGGGTGGACGGACCAGAGGAGGGTGGTGCCCAAGGGGGATGCCAAAGGTCCGACGGAACGCCAAAACTCGTCGCAGGGCCAAACCTGTATTGTACCGGGTAGTTGGCGCCAGGCTGCTGGCCGTATCAATCATGCGCATGCGTTCCAAAATGAGTAAAGCTCTGTCCGCCGGGCTCCCATGTAACTCCCGTCCAAGGACTGATCGGACGGTGCAAAGCTCGCAAACAAAAGTGTATGCTCCTGTCAAGTCAGTCGGGTGCTGCAGACCCCGACTGGCCCCTCGAGTCAACCGTGAAGTGAAGGGATGCCCCACACTGATGCACTTGTCATGATACCAAGTCCCGCACGGCTCAAAACCATCGAAACCTGTTTGGCGAAATGCACATTCAAAAACTCGATCCACAGTAGGGCCAATGGCCTCAGCACAACCCACGCAAGTGTTGGACCTCCTGACGGACCCACCATGGTGCGGAAGCTTTGGGAGTAGAGTCCAGTGGCCGCAAGGGTTGACGGTCTCTGTGGAAAATGGGGAGGTGAAAGAGTAAGAAAGGTACAAGAGGACCAAAGTCCTGGGGCAGGGGAACGTCGTAATGCTGGCCAAGAAACAGGATGTGGCGGTTGACCTTGCCAAAATCCCGCTGCATGAAACGAGGGACGATGAAGAGGTGGGAGGACGTCAGGGGAGACTCAATCCATGCCAGGACCGCCTGAGTCATAGCTTGTCGGGCAGTGTGGGGGGCCAAAGTCCATATGGTGTGACTGTTAACCAACGGGGTCAGGCTCCAATCCTGGGTTGGGTCGCGCCATGTCCAGTGGTTCCAGGGAGTGGGATCTTGTGAGAGGTTCAAGGCCCAAGTCAGCACACAGGGGTGGGCGGGGGCCCACCGAAAGAGGTCAGCAACCTGGTAGCTTCCCGAGGTGGTGAGGGAGGTGGCCCAGATGCCTCTGCTCAAGTTGTCGGTACCCTCATCAATCATGGCCAGGCCTGGTATATGAATAACGACCAGGATGCAATTGTGCTGCAGCTCCAGGATCTTGAGTCGCATGATGAGTTCATGGAGGCGGGGACTTTTGGAGCTCCCCTTGCGTACCGCATCGTACGTCACACTGTTGTCGGTGCAGTAATACAGGCGCCGGCCCCGGAAGCGGCTGCTTGCCTGGGGTTCTTGTTCCAGAACTTGTACCAGAGTTCGAAGTTCCTTCCAATTGGAGGTGCTGGTGGGTCCAGTCGTGTCCCAGGTTCCCATCCACGCCTCGAAGGACGAAGGCCGATCTCCAACGGATGCATGCACGAATTTCTGGGTGCCTCCTGTGCCTGTTCCGCTGCCATCCCCATGGGTCAATGCCAAGGTTGCCTCTTCCAAAACCTGACAGCGGCGGGAAAGAAGGTTCTCCGAAAGAGCTGTGCGCCACCACCGGAGACAGATCAAACCACACTCGCTGAGTTGCATGGGGAGGAAGTAAGAGGCCCTGGTGCCCACCTGGTCCGTGGTTACCCCGACGTGGAGGTCGTCGTATACTGATCGGAGGAAGGTGGCCCCGATGTTGCTCTGTGTAGCTGGCACCAAGGATTGCAGAACGCCTGCCACCACGGCAACCGTCAGGCGCGAAAAGGAACGGTCCGGGTCAGAGAGCACATAGTCCGTCATGGCTAGAGCCTTCGCCACTTTCTCCGGAGGCACTTCCACGGCGGGTAGCCCTCGAGTGTCATACAGGAAACCACAGAACTTCTGTACTTGGGCAGGTGGAGACGTCTTGCTTGGTTGGCAAATCAGTCCCAGCCGTACTGCCGTGTCCAACAGGTGAGTCATCCCCTGGTTCACTTTGTCCTCCACTGGTCCGTGTAGGAAGACGTCATCCACATGGATCCATAGGAGCAGTGCTGGTAGACCGTCTTCCCCGATTAGCACGCGCCCGATCCCAAGTGCCGGATCGTAGCCCAGACCCTTAAGGTGGCTGGCCATGTTGTTGTCCATGGGGATGCCCTGGAAAGCCGGGTTGGTGTCAATGACTTCACGGAGGAAAGCTGCTCCAAAACGACCTGACGCTCCCGGGGAATTGGTCGATCCCATGGGGAATCGCGAGTACCACCAGTGCTCGTCAGTGCGGGGGTGAATCAAGCCCATGAACTTTCGCTCCTCCGGCTTGGTGCGGAACATATGGAAGAACTTTGAGGCGTCGATAACCCCCGAATAACCGCCAGGGCAAAGGAGGGGCAGGATATCTTGGATCAAGGCCACCACATACTCCGTAATGACGCTGAAATTAGGGTCATTGTCAATCAACCCCATTTGACTGTAGGCTTGACGAGCTTGGTTTTGGGTGCCAGCATGATGATCCCACGAACCGCGGTTATGCCATGATGCTTCTCCAAAACCTGTCCTTGTTTTTCTTGATCCAAGTGTATAAAGTTCCCTGCGCTCAGCCTTTCGTTTTCTTCCAGTTCGCTCCCGTGTGATGTCAATGAGGAACGTCGGGAGTTCGAAAGAAAATGTCGGGGTGCGTATCTTTGTCATCAGCTCCCGCTTTGCGCTCGCGGGCGTAGTAGTACCATTGTCCAAGTCCCCGCTTTGTAGAGAATTGCCAAATCGGTCCCACGAAACGGTCGTTGTTCTCCTTGTAGCTGGGTGCAAAGTATAATGCGTGCATCAAATTCGAGATCAGCAGATGTTTAATAGTCCTATATTCCTCAACCGCAGAGGAAAAATTGAGCCAGCTTGATTTCCAAATGGGTTCACAACAAGACAAAACCCATGCAGACACCGCTTCCAATGGAGAACTTGCAAGTGTATTGTTCCTTGTCAGAATACGTGTTTCGACCTGCGCCAAACAAATGCCAGCGCTCTGTAGATTGCCTGCATAATCTCGCATCTCCAATTAGGCTCTCAAAGAAAAGTGTAAGACAGTACTAGAATGCCCCTTCAGCCAGCACAACCAAGTTAGACAACAACGAGCTGCTATGTATCTTCAAACTCCGCTTCGTCCATGCTGCTAACAAGCAGATCCAATGGCTGCCTTGTTACGTGCCTTCCCTTTTTTTCAATGCTTGTAATTCCACTTGTAGTACAACAAAGGTTGGAAAGCTCCGTGCTGAGAATCATCGTCATGAACGATGATGCGCGCCAGCAGCACCACCATCACAGAAGCAACAGTATTAGAAGGGAAGGCACACCAAATAACATCTCATGCAAACAACAGCTAGAGACTTGTTCCAACGCGCCCCTATACGTAGTACTCGCGTAGATAGATATGAGTGCACTGCATTTTTAACTTCTCTTCTCTAAAGAACTACAGAGATAGAAAGAGAGTAGTAGACTGACTAGCGAACGATAACCCCTAACCTTACTGCGCTCGTCCGTCCCTTCCGTCCGTCCGTCCGTCCGTCCCCCGAATGTTCGTCTGTCCGTATCATGAGCGGTGCACGTTCAAAAAAACTTTGGCGCCACAACATTGGAGGGAAAAAGTCAGCCCTCATCTTCGTATATCTAAATTCACCATGGCGGATCGCGTCGTTTGGAAACACATTGGCCTTCATGGTCTTTCATTGGGGACCTTTACAGGTGAGTAAATTGCATGAGATGATGATGAGATGAACGAAAGAAGGAAGAAAACAAACAACTCACAATATTGTCATACTGTCTACTGACTATCTAGCCGACAAGAAGGCGATTGGTTGGAAATCAGCAATTTTGGGCAACAATGACGATGTTTCCATTTCTCGTAGCATCCCCGCAGAGTTCATTAAAAGCGTTCAATGGACCGTCTTTGGAAAGTCAGGTCACATTCGATTAAAGACAAAAAAGTCGGCGGATAAGAATAATCTGCATCATGAATTGCGCTTTGATGGCTTTCCAGCGTCGGATTATGAAAAAGTAAAGGGAGCCTTTGCGGATCTCTACGAGATTGCGCTCGAAAAGAAGAGCATGTCGTCGTCGGGGGCGTCGTATGGAAAATCACAAGTGACTGGTAGGAATTTAGTCTTTTCGCACATGAGACTGGAAGATGCGAATGAAGAGGGAGAAGAGTTTGAGATTCGAGAGGGACATGAACTCATGTCCTTGGATTTGGCTCAAGTCAGTCAATGTGTACTTCCGGGAAACAATCGTAATGAGATTGAATTGCAGTTTCCAGAAAGTGATACGTTGGAAGCTGGAACTGATCAGTTGGGTAAGTGATGAGGAGATGAGACGCACACAAGTCATTGGTTTGTTTGACCTTGCTTGTTTGCACAATGCTCTCATGGCTCTAACACCCCCCCCCCCTTCCTCCAACAGTCTCTGTTCGTTTCTACATTCCTCCCCCATCAGACTTTGAAAACAACGACAAGGAGACTCCCTCCAACGCCGAACTCTTGCAACAAACCATTATGAAGACGGCATCGATTAAAAATGTGCGCGCCACGGCCATTTGCGAATTCCCCGAAGCCCGCGGTACCTTTCTCACCCCCCGTGGTCGTTACACCATTGAACTCTACGAAGCCTTTATGCGCATGCGTGGCAACAAGTATGATTACAAGATTCGGTACGATGACATTTCGCGACTCTTTCTCTTGCCTCGACCGGATGAAGTGCACATGGCCTTTGTCATTGCTCTCGATAAGCCCATTCGACAGGGACAACAGCGATATCAATATCTTGTGTTACAAACGAACAAGGAACAAGCGGAAGTTACTATTAATTTGGATGAAGAAGCCTTGCAGAAGGAATACAATGGTGACTTGCAACCTGTCATGACGGGTTCCTTCTCCAACTTGGTGGCCAAGACGTTCAAAATCATTGCCAAGAAGAAGGTCTTTATTCCTGGCAAATTCGCCAATGCCAATCAACAAGCCTGTGTCAAGTGCGCCCTCCGCGCCAACGAGGGTCTCCTCTATCCACTCGAAAAGCAGTTTCTCTTTATTCACAAACCCCCCGTCTTGATTCGATTCGAAGAAGTCGAAAGCGTCGAATTTCAGCGCTACGCCGGTGGACAGGGCTCGACGCGCAACTTTGACTTGTGCGTCACGCTCAAGAGTGGAGGCGCGGCCAAGGAATACACCTTTTCCGGCATTGATCGTACGGATTATACCGGACTGTACAATTTTCTCAGTGGCAAGAAGATTGTCATTAAGAATTTGGAAGGTGCTGGATTGCAAGAAGAAGTTCGGACGGCGCCGCTCTACAATGAAGCCGAGATTTATGGAGTCGACATTCCGGACGATGAGGAATCGGAAGATGAAGACTTTGATGATAAGGAAGAGGGATCTGAGTCGGACTCGGAAGACATTGACGATGATGATTTGGGATCTGAAATTGACGACGATCTCGATTCGGACATTGAAGAAGCGAGAAAGAAAGCGGGTGGTCCCAGCAAGTCAAAGGAAAAGAAGAAGAAGATTCCCAAGAAACGCAAGGCCGAGGAGAGTGACGATGATGATGATGATGAAGAGGAGGAAAAGCCCAAGAAGAAGAAGAAGAAGAATAAGAAAAAGGCACCTGCAGCAGCCTCGCCGTCACCCAAGAAGAAGGGGAAGAAGAAAAAGGACCCCAAGGCTCCCAAGAAGGCTCAATCCTCCTACAACTACTTCATGTCCAAGAATCGAGCCAAGCTCAAGGAAGGCAATCCAGATGCCACGTTTGGAGAATTGGTACGTTGTTGTCGATGTTGTCTTTCTGATGTGTTTGTTGTGCGGATGATTTGATTGCTTTTGATTGCTTTTGGTTTACTTACACACTTTCTCTCATCCGTTCCTCTTTCTCAATATCAGGCCAAACTTACCTCGGAAGCCTTCAAAAAGCTCACGGAAGATGAGAAGAAGGAGTATCAAGACATGGCCAACGAAGACAAGAAGCGATACCAAAAGGCCATGGAAAGCTACGAACCTCCCAGCAGTGACGACGACGACAGTGACAACGGCAAGAAAAAGGCGGCTGCCAAAAAGAAGAAAAAGAAGGATCCCAATGCTCCCAAGAAACCATCGTCGGCCTACTTTTTATATTCCATTCACATTCGTCCGACAATCAAGGCGGAGAAGCCAGACATCAAGTTTGGAGAGATTGCCAAGGCCATTTCCGAACGGTACAAGACGATGCCCAAGGAGGAAATGGAAAAATGGCAAGCCAAGGCTGACAAGGAAAAGGTGCGGTACAAGACAGAAATGGCAGCGTACAAGAAGAAACAAGAACAACCCAAAGCGGAGCCAAAGGTTAGTGATAACGACGACGATGATAGTGATGGCGATAGTGATTAAAAGAGGAGAGAAAACTAGTGAGCGGGGAGATTGCAATAACATATAGGATGGGTTTCTATTGTCTCTCTCATCTGGTATCGTATGTATTGGAGGGTTGCGTTTCAACGGAGTTTTCTATTTGGGCTTTGTCGTACTAAAGTCGCGCCGATCTGAGCGCCACGGAAGCACCACTGAGCAGGACTTCAATCGTTTCACGTCTAAAATGATAGATTTACTGTTGTCTCATGAATATCATGACTCGTTCCGCCTGTCGTTTAGCTGCAAATCACCATGCTCTTTTTCGGTGTTCTCATTATTTACCTCCTCTCTTCCCGACCCTCTAGTCACAATGAGCTACTGTAGCTCTCTAGGTGTTGGTTGATGCCAGTAACCTCGCCTTCGGCGTCTGTAAACGAACCACTTGCTATTATCAAAGAGGGCGTAACTAATGAAGAAGACGACAATAAAAGCAGGCTAATACCTTTCCTCCGCACTGCCACATGATGGAAGTGCAAAGGATTATTAAGGATGGGTTGCTAGAAAGCTGTGTTCTATAAGGTTAGGGTTTTCACTGCATTGACGACACCACGTATCCAAGACTAAAAGCTCGAAAACAATGGCGGCGGCACAAGCTTTCAGCCAACTTCGCCATTTCCGAACCTTCGATCTTTTGCGTGTTTCAGAGAGAGTTGGATTAAAACCAAAAGACGCACCCTGATAAAGTCAACGCACCATCTCTGCAAAGAGTAGCTGTCTTAGCTACCCCATCAGGAGAGCGACACGAACAAGTTGCTCGCGAAGACTATGGTGACTCGTCTTTCAACAGTATCGTTGTTCTTCTTGGTGCTGACTGTCGCGTTTGTGAATGGTAGCGATGTCACAATCGTCACAAGCAGTCGAGATACCTATGTGCGAGGAGGACATCTTCATTCGGACGACTACTACGGTCATGAAGAAGAAATGCGAGTGAAGAGGTCAGCACAGGAAGTGTACGAACGCAAGGCCTACATGTCGTTTGACAATATTTCTCGAGATCGTGTTGTCATTGAAGATGCGACGCTTTGTCTCTACGTGACACGAGTCGGCAATGATGTGGATGTAGGAGTGTTGCAAACGTTGTATCCCGTTGCGCAGTTGGCAATTGACCAGATTGATGCGGGCATTACAAATACAACAACCTTTGCAAATCGACCAAGGTATCTCGAAGAGCCATTGGGGGTTATGATTGTGTCCACCGTGGGTTATCAGTGCGTGGACGTGACGAATCACGTTCAAAGAAATGTGAAAAAGAACCAATTGGTATTCTCCGTACAGGGTTGTCAAACAGAGTCTGGTGATCGAGATATTTACTACGCATCGTCGGAGCATGAAAATGAACTGTTTCATCCTACTATTACCATTACAACTGCATCAACTCAAAAACAGTATATTTGGATCACACCATCGGAAATCGTACTTCTACCTATGAGTGGGCCTGCGTGGGAAAATGCGTGGAACTATGCTAATCAGGATGTTGTGGATCCTGACTTGGCCGATCAAGACGACAGCGACAATGTTCGAACATTGGCCAAGGCCTTGGTCTACGTTCGAACTGGCACTGTCAGTTATCGACAAGAAATTGTACAGATATTGTCGCAGATACAGGGAACTGAAGACAAAGCAGGGACTCGAACGCTGGCGGTTGCTCGAGAGTTGGGTGCCTATGTTTTGGCCGCGAATCTCATCGATTATGACAATTTTGAGTTTCAGCAATTTGTGGCAGACATCATAGTCAAGACCCTGGATGGAGGACGTTTTAGCGTTCGCACTTTGGATGGCATGATAGAATCCGATCCATCCAATTGGGGAAATCATGCTCGTGCTACCGTTTTGATTGCGGCCCTGTATTTGAACGACCAACAACTCGTAGAACGAGTCGCCAATGCCTTTCATGACTGGTTGGGACGAGACGGTGCGGGGTTTGATTTTCAAAACGATACGTCGTGGCACGTGAATCCCTTGAACCCACAAGGAATCAATCCGGCTGGATCTATTAAAAAAGGATTCAATGTTGACGGTGTCCTTCCCGATGATCAACGACGAGGCGGTTCGTTTCAGCAACCTCCCTACCCAGAAACTGGTTATCCACATGAGGCACTCCAAGGGGCGATTCTTACCGCTGACATACTGCATCGGCATGGATATGATGCCTTTCATTGGCAAGATGATGCCATTCTTCGAGCTTTTGAATGGTTGCATTACGAAGCGAACTACCCAGCAGTCGGTGATGATATCTGGATGATGCACATTGTGAACCATCGATACGTTCAAAGCAACTTTCAGCCCGCGGCAGCCGAAGGTACCAGGCCCGGGAAATCGGTTGGTTTTGCGGATTTGTTCTATTAGGCGCTTGTTTCAGTTTGTCTGCCAGCGAGATGTCTCTACTCTATGTTTCTTGACTTCGCTTACATCAATGATTCCATCAACCAGCATGAGTGTATTGCTGAGCCTGAGTAGAAACCCTGAATCAGTGGTCCGAACCTCAGCTGATTTACACTGGATGGCAAAGCATCTCCCATTCAAAGGTGGTACCTTGACCCATTATATACAAAATCTACATGTATACTCGCGAGGCAGGAAAGAGGCAGCTTTGAATCCTTTCTCTGATGCAACGTCTCAAACACCCCCTACAACTAGCTGCTACATAGGGCTGTATTTAAATCTTGTTCGTCGGGTGGTGTCAAGGTGGTCGTGAATTTACATGTAGGTAATGTACCCCGGCGTGAATTTAGGTTTTATGCCGAGACGCCATCCTCGGCGAGGTCGGTTCGGCGAAGTAAGGCGAACATTCTAGAGCTATCACAGTTACTGTAACGCAACACAAACTCGGCAGAGATCACCTAACTCCGATGAACCAGTGGTCGTTAAACATGCACAGCCAAGGTCACCGTACAGGAGTTGGAGAGCAGCCATGTGGCTTGTTAATCAATTGCAGCCACAGTCTGTCTTAGGAAGATATAGATGTATCCGAACGAGAATATCATATAGGACTACGGCGGAGTAGAGAGGCTCCTTTTACAGTACCTCTCTAGAGAGAGGTAAAAGTCTTCGCACGAGCTTCGGGTAGCTCGGCGAGGAAGGGTTGGACGCCTTGGGAGAACAAAGAGATTCGTCGTCGGATAGAGATGAAAAGGGTGGCTGGAAAATGGCACCAGCCCACACATTGCACGAAGATACCGTGCTCGGTGAGGTCCGGCGAGGTCGGTGTTCGCTTGTTCCCCGAGAGATTTGTCTACTGCCAGCTTCAACCATGTCATCCTCTCTATCTAAACCCTGTTAGTTTCGGGGTCTCAGACACACATCTCGGTGAAGTGGACAACAGGATCAGATTTCACAACATCTTCGGTGCGTACGAAACAATCAAATGCGGTGACGGGTGTCAAACAACATGATGAATGGTAAGTTTGATGATGCTCAGACCAGGTAATAGCTGAAAGGATAACCTCCTCCACTCACGCCTTCTCTGTTTTAGCTCTCGTGCCATCTGCGGCAGCAACCAAACATGTCAAGGGTGTTCAATCCCAGAAATCGAAAACGAAGAAGTCAGCGGATGCCCTTATCAGGGCCCTCGGACCGTCACACTATGGGCTCAACTTTGTCGTTCGCAACTGGATATATAGTGCAATAAACCGAAGGAGTCTTCCGTTGCTTGCAAAGGCAGCGACCTTTTCAGAAACGTGTGCGCTGAATGTAGACCAGATTCTTTGTTGTGGAGAAAACGAACTGTCCCACTATGAGGCGAGTGATAGTTGTGGAAAGATGCGATGTCTTCGGTCGATTCTGTTGAAATCAGGCCCTAGAGAGGAGATATCAGGAGACCCCTTACTATTTTCAGAGTTGCCAATATCTCTTCTCCAAGCAATTGAAACCGAAAGATGCAACCAGGAGAGACCGCTTGAGAGTTTACATAACCGATGGATCTGGATCAGAGAAATGAAACGGGGTAGGACAAGATTCTACGCGACGGAAGCTTTTCAGGCGAACGTTTCTTCGTATTCAAGAATGCAGGAGACATTAAACGGGAACAACGTTCAACCAGTCAACGAGTTGTGGACCCCTGTATCCGAAAGGTCAAAGTATGCTAAAGCGTTTGTGCAGCAATTCTCATTGCACAAGAACCCGGGAATGAAGCCGAGACCACTCCGCTTTCCGCCGACGAAGATTGAACTCGTTTCGCAGCAAGTTGTCGAGACAGAGTGCGTTGTATGTATGGAAATCGTCAGTCTCGACCATGCGTTTCTGAGCATCGAATACTCTCCTCCTGCACCAAACATCGAGCAACTTAGCGAAATCCTACAGACCTACGCTACACTCACATCCACCAAACAGAGGTAGAAACGACTGCTGCCACTAAAGCAGCCAGTTGACACATACACTCCAGTTGGATGCTTACGTTCCTGTGGAGGCTGCTGCGGTGCAGATAAGGGGTGAACGATAGCCTGCTACTCTCTATGGCGCGTCGCTCAGGACTCTTCTTTGCTTCGTTCCACGAAGTAACATACATGTACATCCTCAGACTCATCAACTCTCTAAACTTACTTCTTGGCCTGTTTCTTTTTGAACTCCTTCATTGTCTTGTTAAGCCTGGTGAAGAATTCGTCTACTTCTTCTCTTGTCACTCCAATGGCGCAAGCCGCAGTCATGTAGGCATATGGATAATTGTCAACTGAACTTCCGAACCCCACAAAATCTTGTCCACTCATCACCTTGAGCTGCCCCCGAGGTACAACTCGCGTTCCACTCACACATCGATTGAAAAGCATAGCTCCAAAGTAGGAAATTTCCTTGTTGACAGACTCCAGGTACGCCTTCTCATCTTCTGCTTCTTCCTTTTGGCGCACCATGTGATCAAGCGTCATGCCAAATGAAATAGTATTGTTGGGGCATTTCATGACTTTCTCATTGTAGTTGGTTGCTACTTCGGTCAGTCTTGCACTAAAGTGCTCCAGTAGCGATTTTCGATCCGAAAGTAGTTTCTTGTATCCATTCAGTCCCATGGATAGGAGCGTAATAAAGAGATCTACAATGGGTGATGACGACGCCCGACCAGCATACACCTTGCCCACTGTTTGAATGAGAGTTTCGTTCGGCGACAGAACAATGGCTCCACCCACTGGTACCATGAAGTTCTTGTCGGTCGAACAGACAATCGCATCGACTCGTCCCACGACATTGGCTCGATTTATGAGTTTGGACGTCTTTTCGCACTGCAGCCCATAGGCATTGTTGATAATGTGCGCTACATTGGTCTTGGCACAAAGTTTCGCCACCTCGTCCACCTTGTCGGGAACACGGGGTGCAAAACACGAGGATGTGGTAATGACGGCCAGTACGCGACCGTCGTACTTCTGCAACAGGCCCTCCATGGCTTGCAGGTCCGTCACCACCTCGTCACCATCCAACGTGGTGGGTACAACCACACACTCGAGTCCTGCTGTGAGGACTGCTTTAAAGCAGCTCTTTTGATCAATACGACTCCACAACACAACGTCCTTTCCCGTCTCTCGAATACTCGACAAGACGAGCGACATGGACATGCCAGTGCACATGGGCAACAGCACACCGTATGCCGCTGATTCTTTCAAACCAGCTCCTCGTCGAATCGCATCCATGGCCAAGAGGAGTGTCAGCTTGACCAGGACACTGGAACCAGCTGCCTTGGGTTGTGGTTCAGTAATGTCTCCACTCCGCCCCATACCATGCGACAGTCCAAAGTGACGGTTCGCCACCAGCGACGAGTAGACCCGTCCTTCTCGTTCCCCCACTCCGGTCCATCTTTGACCATCTCCACCCTTGTTATTCGTGTCAAGAGTGGAAAGGAGGAATAGAAAGGACTGAATCTGCACATCGGACCACCCTACATCGGGGAGGCGTCGATTGACAAACAGAGACTTGTACGCCTTGTTGCTGGCAATGAGATTGGATAACCCGACTGTGGCGTGCGTTTTCGGGATTTTGAGCGACTGAAAGGATGTCAAAAGTTCATCTGTGCTACTCATAGTTTGATGCTTGTTTGAGAATGCGGTGAGGTGACAAGCCTTTTGCGAGGAGGGTCGTAATGGGGGTGGACAACCTGCGTCCCTTGGCACTTGCTTGAAGTCGTCGTGACAGCAGATTTTGCGCATCCAATCCATCGGTCTATATGTATTTAATCAGCGCTATATATATTTTATATATGAATCCTGTAAAACCTGCATTTTAACCGCCGAGAGAGCACGACTGGCTCACGACTTGATCTACTTCGATTTTCAAGTGCACACACAATGAAACCTTGAGATGAAACAAAGGAGCTGTTGCCACACATCGTTAACGTGTTGAGCACCTTGTCGTCATAGAGACACCTTTGCATCAACCTAGAGATCAGCGCTTTTCCTACCAAAGTCATACTGCGATGGATAACTCTAACGATCAAGATGAAAGGGAAGCAGTCCATCGGAAGCGACTTGCAATGATTTTGCGCTATATTGCAGACATGCATCACTCGGCTGACAACAATTACCCTCTGTTTGTGAGAGAAGTAGCATCTTCTCCCGACGATGACATACTATTTTCCACCAAGGACTTCTCCAGGATGGTGGCTGCTGTCAGTGGCAGCATGTCTCCCCCCTTTTCGTTCTACGCAGCCAACAACACTTCCAAGAAAAAGGGAGCTGCTTTTTCCTTTGCTGCGTCCCGCAAGCATAGCCCGAAGAATAGTAGTGGAAGTCCTCCACCCTGTTGGTTGCGTTTGACCCGACCCGTGGTGGATCAACCCCCATCGCGCAAACCGGCGTCCATTCGCGATTATTTGCGCAACTGGACTGATGTATCGAAAAAATCACAACAAGAACTCTTGAGCACCGTTGAATCGATTCAGAGAGCCCCCAAGATTGATCCAACAACTGTTCCATCGGCAAAAGTGGAAATTAAAAGCTTTCTGAAGGGATTCCGAAAGTATCTCCAAAAGACTGCTATACGCAACACGCTAGAGCCTCTGTACAACAGTCTCTTTGAATGGCTTCAAGAGTCGCACGAAGAAGAACTCGTGTGGGGCTTTGGTAATGTGACTGTCAAGAATGAGGGTGGCTTTCATGTCAATGGCCCTCTGTTTGAAGTGCTCGTCGAAGTTGAGCTGGCCCGCGATGGGGCTCTGCTGGTGCGTCCTCGTCCTCACACGGGCGTCACTTTAAACCGCGAGGTGACGGCTGCGATTGGAACACCGGATATATTGGCCCGTCTGCACAAGACAGTGGCAGATATGGAAACGTATCAACTATCACCTGGTCAACCGTCGACGTACATTCCAATTTTGAAGAAAATGGCCTTGGAACTATCCCACAATGGTATTTTCGTGTCCAGCGCGCAAGCGCCCAAGAGCAAGAAGGATCCTTACAAGTTAATCGTGACGGATGCATGGTGTGTGTATCCTCGTTCCAAACCCAGTACGGTGTGGGCTCGAGATGCTTCCGTGTTGGCAGAGAAGGTCCTTACACAGGGAGATATTCCCATTCCAGCTTGGTCCTTGACACACGGACCTACAGTACTAGCACAAATTGTGGGTGGGGCAGGACAAGACAGAAAAGTTGCCGCAGCTAGCATGTGGTCAACTCTGTCATCCGTCTTTGCTACTACGCAACCAGCAGAAGTACTGTCGCTCGAGCCCAGCAAACCGCTTCTTCCTCTAGCATCGTCTGCGACGCAGAATCAGATTGCCGACATGCTCCTGATCCGCAAGTGTCCAGCATTGGTCGTTGAGGGACCCCCTGGTACAGGAAAGAGCCATACGATTGCCAACATTATATGCGCCTATCTCGCAAAGGGCAAACGAATCTTGGTCACCTCCAAGGGTGCACCTGCCCTGTCGGTGTTGAGAGAACGTTTGCCCAAGAGTGTGCAGGCCTTGTGCGTGGACGTCTCCATGAGTGAGTCGACGGGTATGCGACAACTGCAACAGACCGTGGAACGCCTAGCCGATCGAGTGTCGTGCATCAATGCTGGCATTCAAGAAGAGCAGTGCGCTCTCTTGAGGCGAAGTATTGCGGAACTGGAGGGAGAACTCAAGGAACTTGATTTCAAAATATCGCAACAGAGTGCCCGCAAGCGGAAGGATATGCAGAGCCAAGACGGTCGTCAAATGACGGAACGGGCTATTTCACTCCTACAGGAGGCCCCTTGGTTGATGAGAACCATCGCTAGCATGAGCCCAGCGGAGGTCGAAGCTTTGTATAAGCAGGCAAGGGACGTTTTCATCGACAACAGCAATCCAATTGAACGAGTCTCCGGATACAAGACACCGATTCCAGCCTCCCTCATCACGGAGGTTGCCGCCCACGCTGGTGAATCATACTCGTCAATCAAGACTGCGACCTCCAAGGCCTTTGCAAGCATGCCAATCTTAGGTACTCTAAGTGGATCTCAGCAAGCGAGAACCAAGCTCAAGGAATCTGTGGATGCCATTCGACTTGATGGAGAAGCTCCAAAAACGGATTTGGAATGGAGGATTGTACTGCACGCCATGCGGCAGGAGGAAGCATTGCACAAGTTTGAAACAACTGCTCTCGCCCCAATTATTGCGAGAGAACAATGGCCACGAAATCAAGTTTTTAGAACTCAAGGCAGCAAGCTCCGGTTAAAGCAGAGCTTCCTAGGTCTCTTGGCAAAGGGAGTAAAGATGAAGGAGATTGCGTCGAACTTGGACCTCTTAGGAGAGGACACTGGTGAAGAAGAGGGCCTTGACAACCACCGAAGCCGGATCACCTCTCAGCTGCAAAAGCTGGCAAAGGACCTCACTGAAGCAACCGTCGTCACTGAGCTCAGTCGCATGTTTTCAGCTGACGCTCAGAGCGCCCTCATTCGGTTTGCTCAGATAGCCGGCAAGGCGAAGTTCAGCAAGTCAGCCCAGAGCGCCAAGTTGAGCCAACGCCAGAAACGCCACCGACAGGAGTACTTGGATGCGTTTGAGAGATGTGTGCGATTCATTCCTTGCTGGATCATGACATCGTCGCAGATCAGCGATTATCTCCCTCCAGAATTGGGCCTGTTTGACCTTGTGATTGTGGATGAGGCATCGCAGAGTGATGTGACACTGTTGCCTGGTATGCTTCGCGGCAAGCAGTGGTTCATTGTTGGAGATGGCAAACAAGTCAGTCCAACTGAGAGCTTTGTATCTGAAGCCCAAATTGAGAACTTGAGAGCTGCCCTACCTCATTCACCACTGAAGGAATCCTTGCTCCCCGGGCAGAGTTTCTTCGACTTGTGTGCGCAAGGATTTCCTTCTGGAAGGGCTGTTCTATGCGAGCATTTCCGATGTGCGCCAGAAATTATCTCATTCAGCAACGACCTGTTCTATGATGGGAAACTAACCCCTCTCCGTCTTCCAACCAGTGAAGAGAGGCTGACTCCCTCCATTGTCGATGTGAAAGTTCGAAATGGAGTCAAGGAAGGCAAGTCTAACAAGAAGGAGTGTGATGCAATCGTGAAGCTTGTGAAGGATTTTGTTTCGTCGAACTCTTCGAATTCCTTTCCTAGAAGCATTGGCATCATTTCTCTCATGGGAGAGGAACAAAGTCGTTTGATTCGGGGTCGCCTTCTTGACGCTATTGGACCTCAGAAGTACAAGGAACATGATATTCTGGTAGGGGAACCACCCAACTTTCAGGGCGCGGAGCGCGACGTTATCTATTTGAGTATGGTCTGTAGTCCTGGCAGTGTCCCAACGCAAAACCAACTATTTCATGCTCAACGTGCCAATGTTGCATTATCACGTGCACGGGACAGAATGGTGCTTGTCAGAAGTATCGATGTCTCCCAGATTGCCAACCCAGAGGATATCAAGATCCCGATCATTGACTTTTTCGCTACCGCTGTGAAATCCACGGAGCCAAAGTCAAGTCCTGGTCGAGCAGGCCGAAGGCATACAACGAGCTCCTCAAAGAACGTGCAGAGGATTCTAGAGAGTTTGCTCTCGGAGAAGGGCTACACTGTCCGAAGTATGGGTGTTGTGTGGAATGACGGAATTTGCGTTGAAGATACTGCGACTGGTCAACGAGCCGCGCTTGGAATAGAAAATTCTGGTGAGTCGATTGATGCTTGGGAACATGCTGTTAGTCAGCAGAAAGTGATTCAAAGGGTTGGATGGAAGAGCCTTCGAGTCGATGCAGCTGGATTCCTCCTAGATCACATTTCTGCGCTCAAGACAATTGAGAGATTTCTGATGAGTGCCGGCATCCGATCTCCGTTTGAAGTTGACGAAGAAGAGGACGACGAGGCGAGTGAGGATGCAGCTGTTGAGATTCAAGAAGAACAGGAGGAAGGCGACGATGCAGTCGATGTGGACGTTGACGAGAACCTCGATCGAGAAGAGCGTGCTACTGACCACGACGATATGGTTGTTGTCAGCAGTGACGACGAGACGGAAAGCAAGCGGAGAGGAAGATCAAGCTTAGATGATGACGATGATCTCGACGATCCTGAAACGTTTGGTGACGTTGTAGACCTGGGTTTTCTTCAAGGGGGCCAAGAAGAGGAGGAAAGTGACGATGATATTCAACTGCCCCTGCAGAGGCAACCGAAAAGATCGAGGGCGGATAGAAAAAGAGGCAACAAGAGTATTGAAATCGATACCATAGAGCAAGAGGACGAAAGCACAGG
>JAVCKV010151266.1:0-18356 GCA_032274145.1 Herpochondria borealis | reverse complement strand
ACGAGGCACAGTCACGAAGTCAAGCGTTAAAAGGACGGTGCATGCGACACCTCAATCTCAAACGCTTTGGGTCTATAAGTAGTCGCTGTCGCCAAATAGGCGATCGGCGAGCGGTGGGGAATCGAGGAAAAAATGTTTGAAAAAGCGCAGTTTACATGAGTTAATGAGCATTTTGAGCATTTTTTTGACAACGATGGATCGATCGCACCCATTTCTCGCCAGCGACTAAGTATGTGTGTGCTAAATCCAAGTGAGTCTGGGGTTTTTTTAGAGAGTAAGTTGTTTTTTTGTAGAGAAAAGAAAGCATACTTACAGTTCAAATTTATTATGTAATAAAAAATTACTTTTACTTAGATTTTATAGGTAGTTATTATTTTTTTCTTCCGGTACTCTATTAAGACTAGGTATATATAAGTGATTAATTTTAAAAATTAATATATCTATTTTGTCGTGAGTGACTTTTATGAGTAATATCTGTATGAAACTCATTAAAAAATTTTTTTGCATTTTAATATAAAAAAGGTGAATCCATTGTTATATTGTATTTCAAAACTGTTAAATATAGGTGCCTACCACAAAATCGTGATAACATGCGAAACTATGAGACGAATTGGGCTTATAGTTATAATGTGTATCAGCCTATCAGCCTGCGAGGGAGACTCTGAGCAAGCGACTTTAGCGAACGATAACATCATAGCTGGCTCAACACCAAAGCCAGATTCAGCGCCAAAGCCAGATACAGCACCAAAGCCAGATTCAGCGCCAAAGCCAGATACAGCACCAAAGCCAGATTCAGCGCCAAAGCCAGATTCAGCACCAAAGCCAGATTCAGCGCCAAAGCCAGATTCAGCGCCAAAGCCAGATTCAGCACCAAAGCCAGATACAGCACCAAAGCCAGATACAGCGCCAAAGCCAGATACAGCGCCAAAGCCAGATACAGCGCCAAAGCCAGATACAGCACCAAAGCCAGATACAGCGCCAAAGCCAGATACAGCGGATTTTGGTGTGATACCTGTTAATGGAGCGATCTATTCATTTTATGAAGGTGTATGGTCTGATGACCTTAATTTAAAAAATCTAAAACCATTTGAACAACGTATAGTGAGTTTGAAAGACGAGAAGTCAGTTAATATTCCATTAAATGCGAATGAAGGTTTTACAGTGATTGAAGGCTACATTAAAGTAGACGTTTCAGGAACTTATTCCTTCAAATCAGGATTTAGAAACTCTAGCTTTGGATTAATGACAGTTAATAATCAGCAGGTGTACCGTAAAAATAGAGGTGATAGCGATCTTGAGTCTTCAGATATTCCTCTTTCTGTAGGTTTGCATCCTTTCCAAGTTGTTTATTTTGAAAAATCTAACCCTTTTGTTATTTGGAATAGTGTATCGGGAAGTTCTTTTCAGCGGATGGATGAGGCTGATTTGTGGCATATTAAACCTATTTCTCCAATGAGAATCAGTGAACTCTCTGCTGCATTGAGTGCTTTGCATTCACATATTGAGAATAAGAATGTCTTGCCTGATGCTGATATTATTAAGCAAAGAAAAATAATTGAAAAGCACAAAATAATTTTAGGCTCAAGCAAAGCATTAATTAAAGCGAGCTTAGAGTTGGTGGCAGCGTATGATGAAATAATAGGCCCTTTATGGGTCACTCGTCCTGTTTTTAACCGTAAAAAAATTGATAATGAATTAGAGTGGGCTGTGTATCATGTGATGCAATATATTATGGACTATATTTATGTTCCAAAAAATATCACACAGTATGCTCAGTTGCTGAGTGGATATAAGTTTCAAAGTTCTAGTCATTTTCCCGGTGCTGTAGATGTTCTTCAAGGTGTTGTTCAAACTCATACTGCTTCTATTGATGCCAGTTATGCTAAAGAGTTTGGCACTAATACATTGTATAGTCACTTGCCAGCTAGAAAGCCAACAGGTACTTATTTGGCACCTGGAAGTATTGCAAGTATTACTGTGCCTAATGCTTTAGTTGGGAAAGGATATATGATTCGCGTTGGCGCTCATTCTTGGGATCTTTCGCCAAAAGATAAAGTCAAAAGATTGGATCGATCATCTTTATTGTATCCTATTGATAGCACCGAAGTTCAAGTTGCAAGTCCTCTTGGTGGTGGTATTTACATAGAAGTACCTTATTTTGCTGATGAAGGTCTTGTCAATATAAATATTAAGAATGCTGTTCGTTCACCTTATTTTTCAGCGAAAGATTTTGATCGAACAACACTTGCGCAGTGGCGCAATACAGAACGCCAATTCAAGGCACCGTGGGCTGATTTTCAGTCAGAAAAAATTATGTTGAGCATACCAACCAGCTGGATTTATGCTTTAGATGATCCTGAGACGCTCTTAAATAATTGGGATAAAGCTGCGGATTCTTCGAACGACTTGATGGGGTATCCTCGTGATCGTAATAAGGAAACGTTTTTTTTACAGGTAGATGTGCAAGCACGAAGACCAAATTTCTCTCCAGGGTATCCTGCTACAAATACAGCCTATAATCCATCTACTGATTATGGTGGGGATTATCAAAGTTATTTAATTGTAGGCCCACGCTTTAAATCATTAGATGAAGAAAAACTGTTTTTTTTACCTGATCAAGTATTACATGAGGAAGGTCATGCTTATCTATTCCCGAAGTTTAATGGAGGCACAGAATCGACTGTTAATTTGTTGCATGTTGCAGCGATGCAAACTCAGTTTGGGTATACCTTTGATGAATCTTTTAGGAGTTCTCGTGGTTTTAACAATAGAGAGTTTAGAACTATAGATAACGCAGCAGTTGCGTGGATGACAAGCTTTAATTTTGTAGAAAATACACCAATGCAACCAGCTGAAATGGCATATCAATTAAAGGGGCATGCAAGGTTTGTAGAGTTAGCTCGATTATTTGGATGGTCAGTGTTGAGTGATTATTGGCGGTCTTTCAATCTTGATTTTGAACAAGGTATTACTTCGAAGAAGGATAGTGATAGTCTTATCCTAAGGCTTTCTCAGGCTGTTGGAGTGGATGTGACACCATTATTGCATTTTTGGGGCGTTCATCCTATAAATGTAGTTGATTTAAAATTGAGAATATCGCAAGAAGGATTACAGTCATCACAAAAAATATATGATACTTTAATAAAGTATAAATCTTTAGTTCCTGAAGATAATGCTGCCTTTCGGCGTTTTGTCCTAGGCTGGTGGGGTGGTAAACAGCCAAAAGTTAGTCAGGCTTGGACTGCAAGTGAGCATGCAAAACAGTGGGATAATGCATCTGGCGAAATATATAATCAGCGCACCTCTGTTGATATTAAAGCAACGGTAGATGACCTAATAGCTCTGTATTTTGATAATAGACCTCCAGCGCCTGTAGATCTCAATGATGGGAATTCTGCAAAGGATCCTTTCAATATTCCAGATGTGACAACGCCTAAAAATCCATTATCTGTAGATGTAGATAATTCTAAAGAGGTGAATAATCCTAAAGAGGTAGACGAAAATAATTCAGTTCATTTAAATGTGGTCATTGCAAGCAACGGTCAAGGTGTTGTCACCTCTGATGATATTAATATTAACTGCCCAACAACTTGCCAGTATCGCTATTCTCAAAAGAATGTTGTTGTTACGCTGACTGCTGCGCCAGCTCAAGGATATAAGTTTGTCCGTTTTGTACAAGCAGATACACTCTGTGCGAATGGTGAGCAAGAGGCGAATAATCAGGCAGTTTGTATTGTTAATGTAGAGGCTAACACTTCAGTTCAAGCTGTTTTTGAGGCAGATACGCGCTTTGAGGGTATTCCTACTGTATTGCCAGATCCTGATGATACTCTTCCTATCAATAAAAATAAGCCCGTTAAAGTGTACATTTTATCTGGTCAATCTAATATGGTCGGTATGGGGGAAGTCACAGCTGTACCTCAAGCTCATGATGAATATTACTTATCTAAGGTAGCCTCTGAACAAGGTCTACAACTCTCTATGTATGAAGGTGACTATGATGCTTCTAAAAATTATGACAAGATTACACCTAGAGCAGTTGAAACTGTTAAATTTGGAGTGAGCAAGGCGAACTGGCCAGCGTATTCAGGCAATCGAACAGATATTGTAAGAGGCTATTTTAAGGCCCCTGAAACTGGCCAATATGAATTTCAAGTGGGTTATGGGCGTTCCACTTATAATAGAACGACTGTTGCTGGTAAAGAGGTCTATCGAAAGAATCTTGGTGACGCAGTTTCAGTCTCTACGTCAGTCAATGTTATTGCTGGGCAGCTTTATCCGATCACAGTTACGTATTTTAAAGCAGGATCTAATGCTGCGTGGCTTATTCCTCAAGGCGTTAAAGGCACATTAGAGACTATTACTTCAGCTGGTTTGTTTCCAAATTTAGTTGATGATGCAGGCAATTTTACTGTGAGAAAAGATGTCCGTTATAAAAGTGTTGTTTCTTCACTTGCGGATATGTGGCTCACTGTTGGTGGCGGCTCTAGTAAAACTACGATTGGGCCAGAGCTCGGTTTTGGGCATGTCATGGGGTATTATCATGATGAACCTGTGCTCATTATTAAAGCGGCTATTGGTAATAGAAGTTTAGGCTGGGATCTGGTACCTCCAGGAAGCGAGCGCTATACAGTTGATGGTGTGACTTATGCAGGATATAAAGATTTAGATCAGCAGTGGTCTGATGATAGTCCTTACTCACCAAATCCAGGTGATTGGTATGCTGGATTTGAATATGATCGTTTTGTTCGAGAAACGAAAAAAGTGTTAGATAATTTTGATACACACTTTCCGGATTTTGTAGGTCAAGGATATGAAATTGCAGGTTTTGGATGGTTTCAAGGGCATAAGGATTCCTTAGATAGTGTGTATGCCAGTCGTTATGAACAACATATGGCCAATTTTATCAAAGCTTATCGCGCTGAGTTTAATGCAGAGGGGGCACCTTTTGTTATTGCTTCTCTTGGAATATTAGGGCATGAAATGTCTGGTAATTTTTTGAAAATAGCAAATGCACAGTTTGCCGTGAGTGGAGAATCTGGTAAGTACCCTGAGTTTGCTGGTAATGTTTTGACGATTGATACTCGAGATTTTTGGAAAAAAGTAGAGGACTCTCCAAAAAATCAAGGGTTTCATTATAATCGTAATGCAGAGACATATATGCGCGTTGGTGATGCAATGGGACGAGCGATGCATCAGTTGATTTCAGCGAAGCCTTAAGAAATCAGTGCACTGTGAGGGGTGCACTTTACTTTTTTTCTCGATTTTTCATCGCTCACCTCCCCTGTGTGTCAACCTAACGTCAGCGACTACATACCCAAAGCGATGTCTAGGAAATTGAAGCAAGTTCAGCCGCTAGTTCACGGAGTGACTTGACTGTTGTGTCCCAGTCAATACAAGCATCTGTAATAGAAACTCCATATTTTAGGTGAGCCAAATCCTGAGGGATTGATTGATTTCCCCAGTTAAGATGGCTTTCAATCATTAGGCTACAAATGGAAGTATTACCATTTTTTTTCTGCTCAGCCACATTTTTAATGACAACTGGTTGAAGGGCAGGGTCTTTATTTGAATTTGCGTGACTGCAATCAATCATAATTTTTTGACGAAGTGATTTTTTAGCTAAAGTATCTGTACAGCGGTCAACACTTTCTTTGTCATAGTTAGGGCCGTGGCTTCCACCTCGTAATACAACATGGCTGTATGGGTTACCAGCAGTATGAATAATAGAGACTTGGCCACTTGAGGCAACACCTAAAAATCGATGACTACCCGTGCATGATTGCATTGCATTTATTGAGACTTCAAGGTTACCATCTGTGCCATTTTTAAATCCAACAGGGCATGAAAGACCAGATGACATTTCTCGATGAGTTTGAGACTCTGTTGTACGTGCACCAATAGCAGACCAGCTAATAAGGTCTTGTAAATATTGTGGGGAGACAGGATCGAGTGCTTCTGTCGCTGTTGGTATTCCCATATTTGCCAAGTCAATTAATAGTTTTCGACCAATATGAAGGCCTTCTTTAATTTGAAAGGTACCATCTAGGTGAGGGTCATTGATCAGTCCTTTCCAGCCAAGGGTTGTTCTTGGCTTTTCAAAATAGACGCGCATGACAAGATAGAGTTGGTCTTTAACTTCTTCGGCAAGCTCTTTTAGTTTTTGAGCATATTCTAATGCAGCAGTTGTATCGTGAATTGAGCAAGGTCCAATGACAATAAAGAGGCGTTTATCTTTTCCATCAAGAATATTCTGTATTGTTGTTCGGCCATCTAAAACTGTTTTTTCAGTTTTAGATGTGGTTGGAAGTGATGTTTTAAGCTCTTCTGGGCTGAATAATATTTCCTGAGAAACAATATTCAGGTTATCTGTTGCAGTAACAATACATTGTGTCAAAATTATTTCTCCTCGTAGGTGTCTGGCTGCTCTATAAATGTTGGGTGAGCCAAACATTCTAAGCTACTGTTCGACGAAAGCTCTTTCAATAACATAATGGCCTTGATTACCACGCTTTGCTTCTTCAAAGCCTCGGCTGTTAAGTATACTACAAGTATCTTTGAGCATACTGGGACTACCGCAGACCATAAATCTATCCTGTTCTAGGTCAAAAGATGTGAGGTTAACATCTTTGAAGAGCTTCCCTGTTGTCATCAAGTCTGTAATTCGGCCAGTTGTTGGGTATGGTTCTCGAGTAACTGTAGGGTAATAGATCAGTTTGCCTTTGATGAAGTCTCCCAAAAATTCATGGTTTGGTAAATCTTCTGTGATTAGTTTTTGATAAGCAAGTTCGGATGCATAACGTACACCGTGGGTTACGATGACTTTGTCAAATTTTTCATAAGTGTCTGGATCTTGAATTATACTAATAAAAGGCGCAAGACCTGTACCAGTACTAATAAGATATAAGTGACGGCCTGGGAGTAGGTCATCAATGAGTAACGTGCCGGTGGGTTTTTTGCTTATAATAATTTGATCACCAGCTGCAATCTTTTGTAACCTTGAGGTAAGCGGGCCATCTTGAACTTTGATACTGAAAAACTCAAGGTGTTCTTCATAGTTAGCGCTTGCGATTGAGTAGGCTCGCATAAGAGGACGGCCATTATCTCGTGGTAAGCCAATCATAATAAAGTGACCATTTTTAAAGCGAAAACCTGGGTCTCGAGTTGTTTTGAAGCTAAAAAGTGTGTCATTCCAATGGTAAACTGCAGTTACAGTTTCAGCTCTGTATGGGGAGTTCGCATCAAATTCAAACATAGTGGTCTCCTTTATTTAGACGAGAAGGCGGCAGTTTATCATGTCTTGGAGATGTGCGCTGCCCAATCCTCATTCTTTGTATAGAATACAGTATTAAGACTTTCCTTAAATCTGTAAAACAGTTAATATAATTTATTTTAATCGGGAATAGCAATAATGACTTTTACACTTCGGCAGCTTGAAATATTTTTAGTGATTGCTCAGACGGAAAATATTTCTAATGCAGCGCATTTACTACATATGTCTCAGTCTGCGGCGTCTGGTGCGCTTAAGACTCTAGAAGAGCAGTATGATATGGCATTATTTGATCGTCAGGGTAAACGGCTCCATCTGAGTGAGTTCGGGCGAACTGTTCGCCCTGATGCTGAATCACTTTTAGAGCAAGCAAAGGCATTTCAACGGCGCTTGGCAGGTAAACCAGGGATGGGTCCTTTGGCTGTTGGCGCTACGCAGACAATTGGCCATTATATGCTCGTGGATTTATATGGAGTTTTTACCAAGCGATATCCAAAAATAAAAGTGGATTTGAATGTTGCAAATACTCGTGATATATGTGCTCGGGTACTCAATTTTGATCTTGATATTGGTATGATTGAAGGTGAAGTCAATCACAGCAAATTGTCAATGCTGCCTTGGTTAGATGATGAACTTGTTGTTTTCTCGACCCCACAGCACCCTTTAGCAGCTCAGCAAGCACTCACAGATGAAGATTTATGCCAAGTATCTTGGGTGTTACGAGAGCGGGGTTCTGGTACCAGATCGGCTTTTGACTCTACCATGCGTGGCCTTGTCTCTGATATAAATATTGTATTAGAGCTTCAGCATGCCGAAGCAATTAAACGAGCAGTTGCTCTTGAGATGGGGCTTGGATGTTTATCTCGCATGTCGCTCGCATCAGATTTTGAACAAGGACGATTTGTGCCTCTATTAGTACCTCATCGAGATCTTACTCGAAAATTGTTTATTATCAGGCATAAGGACAAAGCACTCAGCGCTTCCGCTGAAGCATGGATTAAGGAATCTAAAACTTGCTTTTCAGAGCAGAGTTCTTTATAGTTGCATCACTGGCGGGACGTAGCGCAGCCTGGTAGCGCACCACAATGGGGTTGTGGGGGTCGGAGGTTCAAATCCTCTCGTCCCGACCATCAAAATTGAGTTTTCTCTCTTTTTTCATTTTATTTTTTTATGTCTTATCGTTTTTTGGTTATAGCGGGCTAAGTGTTATCATATGCAACCAGTGATATGTTATAACGATTTAAAGCGACGGTTTTAGGGATTTGAAAAACTTGATGTGTATCAAAGCTGAGTCGGTAGTTGTATTTTTCAAGTATTCGAGAAGCTTCTTCCGTACCATCAATGATAACCCAAACCGCTTTGGTGAATTCATTATTATCTTCAACAAATTCAACCCCTGATATCATGAGTAAATGGTGTTTTGCAAGATAAACAAGTAAATAATAATAGACTTGCGTATGATCTAGCCAAGCAGGTATGCCTCGTATGAGCGCTTTAAAGGATTTTGGTGGATCACTATACACCTGATCTACAGGGACAGAGAATTGAGTTTTGACGCCTCGAACAATTTCAAAGCCGCTGCCTTTGCTGCTGGCTCCAGCAAATTCGCCTATAACCTCACCCCAATCGGTGCCAGTGACTATATTTTTGCGTTTACCTGTAAGATCCACAACACGGCCAACAGTTTTTTTTGTTGGCTTGATGAACTTCATTCTAGGACTGGGAGGTTTATCTATTTTCAATTGGTATATTTCACAGAGGTAAGTAGGCCCTATTCTCGAGAAAAAATTTTTTTTAAAATAGCATGATCGTAGCTTTAAATTCAATGATGTCGCTTTAGTTGTATGTCTTATGGGCTTTTGCTTGTTTTTAACATATGCAGTTTTATGCTTTTATATACCCAAAGCGTTTGAGATTTAGGTGTCTTCATTTTAGATGTTGACAAGGCGCGACAACGCTGTATGGCCACTCCCATACGAGGCACAGTCACGAAGTCAAGCGTTAAAAGGAGGTGCATGCGACACCTCAATCTCAAGCGCTTTGGGTGTATCTATAGTCAGCGACTAAATCAGCTCAATTTAAGGAGTGAATACATATTGAAACTTGATTTTAAGTGGTCACGATTAGAGGCTTTAAGCTCCCTGAAATTATTTAATATACTGAAGGCAAGAGAATCAGTTTTTGTTGTTGAGCAGCAGTGTGCATATCAAGAGGCTGACGACTTGGATTTATATTCATGGCATCTCGCGTGTGAAATAAAGGGAGAGTTAGCTGCTTATGCTCGTGTTATTGATCCTGAGTGTAGGTGTAAGCAGCCTTCTATTGGTCGAGTCATGGTTTTGAAAAAATTGAGACATCTAAAGATTGGCCGCTCATTAATGGATGAAGCTATTTTATTCACAACGAAGAAGTTTCCAGGAATGGATATTAAAATAAGTGCACAAATATATCTACAGGATTTTTACAGCTCTTTAGGTTTTAAGGTGATGTCAAAACCTTATGATGATAATGCTATTATTCATGTAGACATGATAAGGTCGTCTACAAAGCATTAAGACTCATCGCGCAAATATAAGGTTAACTTTTGTCCTGGTTTAATATGATTTTTTTTATTGAGGGTGTTCCAAGTTGCTATTTCACCGATAGAGACTTTAAAGCGCTTTGCAATACCATACAACGAATCTCCTGCACGAACTTGATAATTGACCCGTTGCGAGCTGGTATCATCAGCTCTTTGAATAGTTAATACTTGGCCTACTTTAAGAGGTGCCCGTGTTGGAATATTATTTTCAGCAGCAATGTTGCGAATAGAGGTATTATATTGCCGAGAAATATCCCAAAGAGTATCGCCTTGTTGAATTTTATGATCAATACTCGTGAGTTGCTTTGCCCTTGTCGCCATCTGTGTAATACTCTGGCCAGCTGTTATTATTTGACTTTTTCTAGATGATAATGAGGCTTTATTTGATAAAGAAGTGCTCGTATCGGGGACAATAAGAGACTGGCCAACTTTTATAAAGGATGATGATAGCTGGTTCATTCTTTTAAATTCTCGAGTTGGCATATTATAGGTTTGGGCAATTTGGCTAATGGTGTCGCCAGGTTTCACTTTATGCTTTTGCCATGTGATTTGTCGATCTTGAGGCAGCTGGTGAATAGCAAGCTTAAATTTCTGGCTACTATGAGATGGTACTAAAACCATATGTGGTCCTTGTGGATCGCTTGCCCAGCGTCGAAAGCCAGGATTAAGGCTCCGAAATTTCAGTTCGTTCATACCTGCGAAGCCAGCAATTTGAGCAATATTAACTTGGCCACCAGTATGAACTGCTGTCACAGCTGGTTTGCTTGAAATATGTGGTAATACGACGCCATTTGTATCAGTCTCTTCAATGATGGACATCAATGCGAGTAAGCGTGGTACATATTTTGTTGTTTCATCAGGAAGGCGAAGCGACCAGTAATCGGTGGCTTTGTTAAGTGATTTATTGCGTGTAATTGCCTTGTTGACATTACCACCGCCAGCATTATACGAAGCTAATGCGAGTAACCAGTCACCATTAAAGCGTTGATTGAGTTGTGATAAGTAGGTTAAAGCAGCATCGGTCGATGTAATCACATCTCGCCGGCCATCAAACCACCAATTCATTTTTATGCCAAAGTGCTTTGCAGTTGCAGGCATGAATTGCCAAGTTCCAACAGCACCTGCTTTGGATATCGCGTGAGGGTCGTACCGGCTTTCAACAATAGGCAGTAAAGCAAGTGCACGGGGCAATTTTCGTTTGTCTGCTTCATGAATCACGTAAGCGAGGAAAGGCTCTGCTCGGGCGAGTACTTTACTTAAAAAGCCTGGGTGTTGTAAGTACCATGTTTTTTGTTCTAAAATTCTCTGGTTCAGCGCAATGGTAAGGCCGGGGGCTGTACTTATGTCTTCCCAAGCATTTTTTGGCATTATTTTTTTTGGTGCGACTTTCAATGTGGGTTTGAGTGTTGTTTGAGCAGGGGCTTGAGGAATGATTTTAACTTTATGTTTAGGGGTGGGTTTGTCTTCAATGAGTTCAGTTGCGAACCATTTTTTTTGCACTATCTTTTGTGTCTCATATTGCTTACCGGCAGAATTTTTATCTGGCTTGACTCTCATGGCTTGCTCTTTATGCTTCGGTACTGGTTTTGCAAAGTGTTCGCAGCCACTCAGCAGTAAGGAAGCGCAGACGAGTGATAAGCACAAGGGAGATTGTTTTGATAGATCGAAATTTTTGAACATTAAGCTTTTAAACTCCGGTGTATATTATGAGTCAGACGAACGGCAGCATCGCACAACAAAAGTAGGTATTGGTGATTTATTGAACTTGGTATTCTATCATACATTGTGCGAAAAATCCTTTAGGATAATGTCAATTTCGGCCGGCTTATTATAAGTTTAGCTGATATCCTTCCAACTGCGTAGCGCTGCAAATGTTTCAGAGCCAATTGAGACACTTTGACCAGTGTGCCTTTGGACAGATTCTTGGAGATGAGGTTCATCTGCTCTCATAAAAGGGTTTATTCTCTTTTCTACGGCAATTGTAGATGGTAGACTTGGCTTGTTTTTTGCGCGAAGTTTGGCCACTCTTTTTTGATGGTATTTAATCTCTTGATTATCTGGTTCTGCGAGAGCTGCAAACTTTAGATTTGCAGTGGTATACTCATGGGTGCAAAAAACTTGAGTGTTATCTGGTAATTGGCGTAGTTTCAAAAGAGAGTGATACATTTGTTTGGCTGTGCCTTCGAAGAGACGGCCGCAGCCTGCACAAAAGAGTGTGTCACCACAAAATAACCAAGGCTCAGGGATGGCCGTATAATAACAGAGGTGATCTAATGTATGGCCTGGTGTATGCATGACCTGAAATTGTAGATTAAAAGACTTAAATTCCAGCACATCAAGATCTTGCAGGGGGTGGGTAATGCCTTTAATAGCTGAATTTGAAGGGCCAAAAATAGTCAGTTGTTGATTTTGTTCTTTGGTATAGTGTTGTTGTAATTCTTGTATGCCACCAGTATGGTCTTGGTGGTGGTGAGTAAGGAGTATGCTTTTCAGTGAGAGCTTTTTATCATGAAGAAAACGAATGAGAGGTTTTGCTTGGCCTGGATCAACTGCAATAGCTTCTTGCAATTGAGAGTTGTAGATTACCCAAATATAGTTATCATTAAAGATAGGAAGTAAAGTGACCTGAGTGTCCATGAGTGCGTTTCCTTGTGTTGGGAATGAATTTAAATCAGTAACAATGAGAGTGACGGTAAAAGAAGAGAAGAAAAGAAAAGGTATGGGAAGGTAAGAGAGTCTATGAATAATATTACATCTCCAGAGTTGCTTGCGCAATGGTTTACAACAGCTAAAGGGCGTCAATTAATGACGGCCGAAATGGCGTTAATTGAAAAATCTGTTGCTCGTTTATTTGGGGCTCATTGTGCAATATCAAGTGTATACTCCTATAACAATCTTATTGGTCAAGTGCCATGCAGAAGAATTTATGAGCTTGTTCCACCTCGTATTCAGCAGCGCCAGATACAGAAAAGTATCGCTAAGCCTATTATTGCACCTATTTGTCGATTGCCATTTGCTGATAACAGCCTCGATTGCTTTATTTTGTTACATACATTAGATTTTGCCGTTAATCCACATGATGCTATACGTGAAGTTGCTCGAGTGATTCGTCCTGGAGGGCAGGTAATCTTAGTTGGTTTTAATCCAGCTAGTTTGCTAGGTTGGTCTCGATTCATGCCTGGCATGCAAGATCATATACCCACTGATGCTCGGTTTTTGGGGCGGCATCGATTGTGTGACTGGTTAGAGTTACTTCATTTTGATATTGAGTATATTGGAGGGGCAAGTTTATTTCCTTTTCGTAAAGAGAAATCTGTTACCATATCAGATCAGCTACAGGAGCCCGAGCCGAAAAAGCTTGGGGCACAAGGTTCTGTTTGGACAGCAGCCCGAATGAATGTTGGTAAAGCCTTTCGTGAGAGGTATGGCGGAGTCTATTGTATTCGTGTGCGTAAATCAAGTATAGCTGCTACTCTCGTAGGCTCAAAGAGCCGAGCCCAGCGGCCTGTATGGGCACCTTTGGCTGGCGGTGTGGCTGTGTCTCAGGTAGAATCTTCCAAATCAAAACCTTCTTAGTCTTTTGCTTTAGAGTCTACCAAATACAGGTTATTCCTGCCATAATCGTTGTCCAGATTTGGATGCGAGTGCAGAAAGCATCTCTTCATGAGAGTGTATTTCTTGCGGTGAGGCTGCAATGACTTTAAAAGCCTGATCCGATCTTTCTATGGAGCAACTCACCGTTGTGTGAGAGCCATCAAAATTGGTAGTGTCTGATCCAAATCCAAGCTCCATTTGTCCGCCAGTCATCGCAAGATAAACTTCTGCCAGTATTTCAGCATCTAGTAATGCACCGTGTAAATCACGCTGGCTATTGTCAATGCCATACCGTTTGCAGAGCGCATCTAAGCTATTTCTTTGCCCAGGATGTTTTTGGCGAGCCATTACTAAAGTATCGAGCACTGTGCAGATCTGAGTAACATCTGCAATTTGTATTTTCGAGTGGGGGCCTAAGCGTTCAAGCTCGGCATTAAGATGGCCAATATCAAAGGGGGCGTTATGAATAATAAGTTCAGCACCAGACACAAACTTGATAAAAGCCTGGGCAATATCGTTAAATATAGGTTTATCAGCGAGCATTTCATTGTTAATGCCATGAACTGCAAATGCCTCAGCTTCAATGGTTCGCTTTGGGTTAATGTACTGATGGTAGTGTTGACCGGTAAGTTCTCGGTTAATAAGCTCCACGCAACCAATTTCAATAATTCGATGGCCTTGTTTTGGGTCTATACCCGTCGTTTCAGTATCGAGAATAATTTGACGCAGGCTCATGAGTATCCTTCCTTTACTTAGTCGCTGGCGCGAAATGGCTGCGCTCGATCAATCTTTGTCAAAAAATGCCCATTTACTCATGTAAACTGCGCTTTTTCGAACATTTTTTCCTCGATTTCTCATCGCTCGCCTATTTGGCGCCAGCGACTACTTATTGCTTTTTAATATTTGGTCAACACCTTGGTTTGCGAGTTGATCAGCCATTTCATTATAGTGATCACCAGAATGGCCTTTCACCCAGTGCCATTGCACCTCATGTTTTTCGCGAGCAGCATCAAGTAATTTCCAAAGATCTTCATTGATGACTGGTTTGCCATCAGATTTGCGCCACTGACGTTTTTTCCATCCATGGATCCAAGAAGAGATACCATCTTTTACGTATTTTGAATCAGTAAAAAGATCAATTGTACAAGCGTCTTCTTGAAGTGATTGAAGGCCTTCAATAGCAGCCGTAAGCTCCATTCGATTATTTGTTGTATTGAGTTTACCGCCAAATAATTTTTTCTCATGATCTCCAAAAATAAGAACGCAACCCCAGCCACCAGGTCCTGGGTTTTGCTTGCAGGCACCATCGGTGTAGATTGTGATTTGTTTCATCAACTATTCCTTTTGAAATAAATATATTCACATAAATGATGCTCACAATTTTATCACGAAGAGGCTCATAAAAAAAATTTTAATTTTTATATGATAAAGCCCTTTCGTTCTTACAAATAGTTTGGTATATTCGCTAACCTAATTATCAAGTAATTGTGCTGAGGGCTAGACAGGGCGCCATTGTGTCTTACAAATCGTGCAGTATATGCCAGTCATTTTTAAAAAAAAAGTAGTGAAATCATGCAGTTATGTTTTAAAAAACAGTACGGCCAAATTCTTCCTTTAGCGCTTGCGGGCAGTCTTATGCTTATAGCGCTTATTTATCTTATCTTTAATACTTTTCAACTTGGCAGTACTAAGTCTCAGTTGACCAACACAGCAGATGCTGCCGCGTATAGCGGAGCTGTGTGGCAGGCAAGAACCTTGAATTATCAAGCCTATACCAATAGAGCAATGGTGGCGAACCAGGTTGCCGTTGCTCAGGTCATTAGCTTATTGAACTGGACTCGTTATGCAGATGTCACTGTTGATAATTTAGATTTAATTGCAACCATTATCCTTCCTCTTAAGCCTTTCACTGCCGTGGCAGCTCAAGTCACAGAAGCGATGAAAAACATGACGCAATCGTTAAGTAATGTCTATCTTCCAGTGTTAGATACTTTAAATCAGTTCTTAAGTAAGTCTCAAAAGCTTGTCTATGAGTCAACTACATTGGTGACGGCTGATGTAGTGCAACAAGTGGTCAAAAAAAATAATGACAATTACAAATTGAGCCCAACGGCCATTGCTTGGCTTATTGAAAATGCAAAAGAATGGCGAGAATTTACTCAAAGTTATGAGGATGAGGAAGGTTTGGATCGAAAGGCAGGCATGATTAATCACTCTCGTGATAATTTCACAGAAGGTGATCGAAAGCTGAAAATACGTGGACTTCCACTTGGTCGTGAACGGCAGTTTGTGCGAAAAAATGGCTATACAAGGCTACAAAAGCATGTCGAAAGTGAAGGTTCAGTCCCTGAATGGCAGTGGAAAGCCAAGGATAATTTAGAGTTAGTGCACCAGAAATTTGAATGTAGCTTCTCTGGTTGTGGCTGGAAAACAAAAAAAGAAACACCGTTTGGCTGGGCGCAAACTCAAGTCAGTACTACAGGACAAGATATTGATCAATGCCCAAGGTGTCGGTGGACCGCGAATAGGCAAGCAGAATATATTGGAATGGGGCTTGCTGAAGATGAAAAAAAATATGGTGGTGTGCAGCATTATTTTGATATGGCCAATCTTGATAAAGAAGATGAAAAAAGTCATGACCAAAGACTTCTCTTAAAAGTGGAAGTGATTGTACCTGCAGCGCATATCAGAACATCTTCTCGAATTAAAGGCATTGGCGCAAGCCCAAAAACTGAAAGTGCATCCTCAACTACAAGTACAGATAAAGGTCAATTGCTTGGTCAAGGTGCCAGTGCGCTGCATGAAGACTTTGCCAAGGATGCAACCAGCGGTTCTACTATTTCAAGTTACGCAGCGGCTGAAGTCTTTTTTTCACGCCCAGTGGTGAGAAAAAAAGGCCAATTTGGTGCCAGAGATAGTCTTGTAGAGTATTCAAATTTATTTAATCCATATTGGGGCGTAAAGCTTGTTGAAGAAAGGGTAGGTCGCCGATTGTTATGGGCTCTTCGAGGTGTCATATTTTCGCCGTCTTTCTCTAAACTTGGCAAGACACCAGCAGCTTCTCAGCAATCAACTTCTGAATAGGTGGAGCACATTATGAAAAAAATGAGAATGTCACAATACCAAGGTGCAGCATCAATCGAGATGACGATTGCCCTCATTGTGCTTATTCCAATTTTTTTAGTCACTTCCGAAATGGTGAAAATTGGTGATATGAATAATAGCGTTATTCAAGGTTCTCGTTACCTTGCATGGGAGACAACCGTTTCAACGGTTGGCATGCAAGAGAATAGTCACATGTTTGAGGAAGTGAATAATAGGTTGATGAGTGCGAATGATCAGATGATACAAACACGAAAAACTGGTCAGTCTAACAATGAGGCGACTCAGCAAGTCAAAGAAAACTTATTTTGGAGAACCTTTCGGACGACTGAAAGTGACAATGAAACGCAGTCTCAATCAGAACCACAAACACGCTCTCTTGCGAAGAGTGAAAGATCTTCAAAAGAGTCATCCGATGTGAAGTATGTAGCAATGCATGATCAAAAAGCGCAGGTGAGAATGGATGAAGATGATGCTCCTGGTGTTGCAGATACATTTGTGGATGTTTTAGAGACAGTGACAGGGCTGCTTGATACTTTTTCTGATGGTGACAGCTTTGCTGTGAATAAAAAAGGGCTTTACGATGCTCAAGTTGGACTGAATATTGGCGAGACACGGTATTTGAAATCTGTTGAAGGCAAAGCGTGTGGAAACAATAATTCAGTGTTTTGTATGCGTAGATCAAATGTAATTCTTGCTGATACTTGGGCAGCAGGCTCGCCAGATCAGGCGGCAAAAACAACCCAATCATTAGTGCCTACAAGGCCGCTTAAACCGATTGCTCAAGTAGCAGGTGCATTAAAGCATTCGGTTATTCTTGAAGATCTTGCACCGTTTGAAGATAGCCCAGGGCATGTGGAGCCTGATGAAATTCCAGCAGATCGACTTGGGGAGTAATACAATGTATCACAAGTCTATTTCAAATATGATCTATACAACACTGTTATTGTTCATAGTGTCGCCAGCATTATCGAACGATATGGTGGATAAAAAACAAAAAAATAGCGTACTCAAGGACAGCCAAACAGTTGATCTCTCATCATTACATTTAAAGTCGTTTAGCGCGGATCTCAAAATTTTTGATCAAAAGGTTCTTATTCAAAAGTCTAGAATTGATTTTTCAAAGGTTGGTATAAAATCAACGGTGCCGAATCAAAATCCAAGCAAGTCCTTGGTGCATATTATTCATTTTGAGCAGAGAAAAAGTTGGGTTTTAAGAGCATCTGATCGCATCGCTTTTGAAACTCATGATGCTGATGATTCTGATATTCCATTATCTGGTGGCATTATGTCAACTGCTGCTTGTATGGGGCAAAAGCGTCGTCTTGCAGATCAGTCATCAAATCGCATCTCGTATGCTGGTAGTCGTTCAATCAGTGAAATAACCAAGAAATCCACATCATCTTCACCTACTTCTCCTGTGAAATCACTGCAACATTGGGAGTGCCTTTCTGAGGCAGGAGAAGTGCTTGAACATCATTATTTTAATCAAGATTTAGGAATGGTGCAAAAAGTAATAGAGGTTGATGGGCTTGAAGAAAAAATAGAAAACATTCGGTATAAGACATTTTCAGCACAACACTTTCAGCCGCCACCAGAGTATAAAATTCTACTCAATACTGGCGAACTTTCAGAATTTGAAGATGCACTTTAGATGCACTTTAATAGAAAGGGAATACAAGTATGCTGAGTTTATACCCAAAGTGTTTGAGATTGAGGTGTCGCATGCACCGTCCTTTTAACTCTTGACTTCGTGACTGTGCCTCGTATGGGAGTGGCCATACAGCGTTGTCGCGCCTTGTCAATATC
>JAVCKV010151155.1:0-18359 GCA_032274145.1 Herpochondria borealis | reverse complement strand
GAGGTATTCTCGTCGAGTAACAGTTCACCTTCGGTATGTGTGGCCTCAACTCCAGTACCAGCTGGATGTGCTGGTTGATGGATTGACAGCCCCTCGAGCATTTCTTCGATGCTGAGTTCGGTGGGTTCGCCCAGTAGGTCCGTGATGGTACTAGGGTCTATCTCTGGGACTATGGCCTCTTCTCCCGTGAAGCATGTTTTGCCGCAAATGCCTTGTCCCTCTTTTGTGAGTAGCATTATCATGAAGGCCATTGTAAGGCCGGGCCAGTGATGTGCGTTGAGAAGGGTGAGGGAAGTGGCACCTCTGGTGAAGTCGTAACGTAGGCTCTCCTTCTTCTCTGACGAACGTGTGCCGACAAACATCTTATCCATGTGCTCATCCACCTGGGCCCTTATCCTGGGAGGCATAGTATCAATGAAGATGCGCAGAATGTACTTCAGGATACCCAGTTCGAACATGTGCATCAGGTCCGGTGTTGCTGCAGTGATTATACCAAATGGATTCGATCCAAAATCTATGTCGAAGAAAGCATTATAAACATTGTGAGTCGAAAGATCAAACAACTGGGAACAGGCTTTCTTCCTTTCGGCTGCTGTGGTTGATTCGTCGTTTGCTGTTACCACCAAATTCTTCAAGTGCTCCATAGTGATGCCTTCGCATACATGGGTGGGGTCGTCCAATTTGTGCGAAGGTGTAACACAATATCGGCTGACCCTGCATTTACTTTTGGTTGCTCTTCGGCAACACAACATATCAGAACTTTTTCCATCTCCGATAACAAAGGCAACTGGACAAAACACAGTCATGTATTTGATGGAGTCACCCATACGGACTAAAGTTTTGAATCCTTTCTGGAGATCCTTCAGAGAAGAGAGAATCTCAGACAGACAACGGTGGTAGTTTCGGGCTGACCTCGCCTGCAGTATGGGTGAGAATGAATTAGAAATCTGGGGAATCGTGAGCGATGATGGGAGTGAAATTTCAATGACAACTCACACTGGACGAATTGTTCTTTGGGTTGGCCTTGCGCTCTGCCGAAGAGGACAGTTCCAGGTCTGGTAGGTATCCCAAAATACGCCATGCTTCCAGAAGGTGTCGGATTTTCTGTCTGAGAATGCCAATTGTGAAGGCTATGGGCTCCACACCATATTTCTGTTTCAGGTCTGTTCCCGTTTTGTCCAAATAAATTATGATCGGAATGAGTATCTGCGTTTGAGGATCAGTGATCAACTTGTCGTACGTGTCTCTGTACCACTGAGACGCCATTACTTCACCATGATTACAGTTCGGATCAGAAGCAGGATCGTACTTGCCAAAGGGGTCCTCCGGATTCACGACCAAGTTCTCCAAGTCTCCCATCAAAAGTATATCTTCCAACATTTTTTTTAAGATTGCCTTCGCGTCCCAACGGTATATGTATGCTTTGTCGAATTGTCCGGAACGGACACGGTTATCTCCCTTTTTCCTTGCTGCCGTTTCGAGTTGGACGCAGATTTCTTCAGGTTCTATCGACGGGTACATGTCACTCAGCTTCGATAGCAACGTCTTCAGTCTTGGAATGGGAGTGTATCTGCTGAATGCATTGGTGATGACCCCATCTTCTATGATCTCGACAACCTTGTCAAATGTGGTTCGGGGACACCCGGCGTCGCTGAGAACGCTCTGCAGATCGAGTAGTTTCTTGACCTGTTCTGTCATGACGGGAAGCTGGTGTCTGGCGTTTTCTGCGATGGACTCGTATGTATTCCCTAACACCAGATTGTCGAGATTTTGTGGGAGAGGAATTTGCATTGGGGGTTCGTTAGGTTGTTCGTGGTTTGTCGGTGGGTCTTGCAGGGTTTCCTCGGTGGAAAGTGTGTCGTCGACAATACTCATGTCCGAGAAATCGCCATTGGTTAGGTCAAGTAACTGGTCTTCTAAAGCAATACGCCTTCTCTCTGCTAGGATTCGGCGTTCCATGACTCTATTCGATGACCTTCTGTGGTGTGCTGGTTCTGGTATTTCGGGTATTACTTGAGAAGAGGTTTGACGTTCAAGGAGTAATTCCAAACCAATGATGTCCTTTTTAGGTATAGGTGAATTCTTCTTTTGAGGACGATTGCATTTACTTGGTCTTCTTTTGGTCGGTGGAGACTGTGGCATTGCTGGAATTGTATGTTCGTTTGTGCTACCACGCCATCTGCTAGATGCGGTATTACGGAAACCTCTTGTGGGCATCTTTAAGTTGGTTGCTAACCTTCGGTAAAGCTTATATGTTTTGGTGATTGGAATGCAGAGGAGGGCAAACTGTGGCGCAAGGGTATCTTTGGTGATGGCCAAGAACCCAATATTGGTGGTTATCAATTGGGTGTCCGGGAGCCAACCAATTTCTGTCTCTTTGACTAAGGGGGGGAATAACACACGACCGCCCCGGCGATTGTTGCGAATTTCATTGTGAGACATCAAATGCTAACTTTTTCGCAACGGAAAATGACATGTATACAGGAATCGATAAATTTTTTTCAAAATGAAAATATTATGTTATAAATCAACGTATGGGTGGAGAAGGGAAGCGATCACGAGTACACAAAGAGAAAGGGGGGGAAAGGAAGTAATGTGATTTCAAACATTGTTACATGTTACTGATTGGCTAGGGATGAGATGTATATGAGGAGAGGACAACAGTGCAAGAGGCCTTTGCCAAGGTCTGCTGAGCGCGTTCGAGATAAAACTGCCACAATTCAGTTCCTTGCGAGGGATTGTCGAAAGAATCTTACCAGCGACCTTGAGAACTCGGTAACCACTTCCTCTGCTAGTGAAGCCAAAGAACAGGGTAGATCAGACGACGAAGCTTTGTTGAGGGCAGGTAAAGCATACTGGGAAGGCCTTGAAAAGAGAAGAAATTGGAGGGAGTTTCGCACCAAAAGACGACATCAGGAGCGAGGAGAATTCAATATGAGTCAAAACAAAGGTATGTGATCGGTTGTGTTCTGTGACGCCGATTAAGAATTTGCTAATCGACTTCGTGTGGCCCCCGTCAGATACAGAAGATCCATATGATGGTCAGGAGGAGGATTACTCAGATGAAGACGAGGATGACAGAACGGCAAAGGATAGGTTAGAACACTTGTGTGCCGACGAGGACACTAAGGTTGACAGACTCCACTCCGCCATTAAAGATATGTTGGTTATCTACTGTCGCGGTGAATTATTTCGTAAAATGAAGTTTGCCCACGAAAATTTCATGGTGTGGGGAGGGGCTGTGTCCACGAGAGTAAGAAAGGAGGTGGTCACCTTGCAACAATTGAAGGTCGACACTTATGAACTGCTTTGGGAAAAGTGGATAAGGCGGTTTGTTATCTCTTTGATAAATGAGAGACGATCGGGTGCCAGTCAGTCCATCTCTACTAACTTAAGATGTGGTAAGTGCCTTGTTTGTGACTTGATTTTGCGATTTATTCCGTGTACTGACGTTGGTTGGTTGGTTATTTCAAGTTGTGTATCCAGCCTCGGTGAAGGGGGGCGACGAGAACCATTGGATTCAGCCTACCGTTGCATCCCAACACGAAGATATCACGACCCATTTACGTAAGAAACCAGAGCAGTATGTCTGGTTCGTGGAGAATGCCGTTTGTTATGTCGTTGGGAAGAGGATTTTCAATAAACAGGTAAAGTCTGGTGTTCAGATTTCGACAGTGATTACTGCGGGAGACGAAGCTTTGGCGTTGTTGCTTCTGGAGAATTCGTGGGAACATTGGAGAGAACAATACAACATGGGATTCAAGGAGGGAGACCCATCCCAACCGAACACGAATCTTACAACGCCAACAGGAAAAAAGTTTGACGCTCGAAGAAAGGCATACCGTAACAGTAAACGGGAGTCGCCAAAGTACACGAAGACGGGAGGTGGAAAGATAGAGGGTGAAGGTAATGGAGGTTGGTCGCAAGTGGGTATAGATCGGTTCAACGAGTTGTTCGAGAAGGTAAAGATATCGCGTCGTGAGGACGGAAAGAAGTTTGACGCCTTCTGGAAGAAATATCAGATCAACATGAGTCAAGGAGAGAACGGCGGAGGAGGTGATGAATGCAGCAGCCCTTCCAGTGTCTTCCTTATTCCGACTCTTCCCCACGCTGAGTTTAGTGAGAGTGACGACAACGAGGACGAGGAAAGGGTGAGAATTCAGAAGAAGAGAAAGAGATTCTTCGAGAAACAGAAGGGTAGCAAGGAGAGGGGCAAGAAGAAGAAAAGGACGAGAGGAGACTCGTCCTCAGAGTCGGATGATGACGAGGGTGGTAGGTCTGATTGATGAGGAGGTTCTTCTTACACTTAGCATTGGTAAACCCTACTAGTATATTTGTCAACGCAAATGATATATTCTTTGGAGTTGGGACTTTCACTTGTTGGTGGGTAATTATTTTGTTACTAGGTACTTTGAGGTACTTCCACATATTCTGTGTTGTTCCTGGGTATTACTGTTCACGTTGCATATCCGTTCAGAATGGAACATATGGTTTATGGCGATCAGGGTTTGACTATCGATTATTGAAGGTTGGTTTCGGTGCAGGATATAATTTTTGGGCTTACAATAAATATTTTCGTTAATTTGTTGTTTGGAACTACAAATTGATCCAAGTCCAATTGTTGTTCAATAGCGATAATAGTGGTCATTAATGTTCAAAAAAGGGACATTAATGACCAGAAAAATTGATATTTTATGTAGGGCCATCTGGATATAATGCAACGTCAGATGGCTGCGTCGTCGCCATCCTTTCAACTGGAATGAACTCTCCAGGCAAATGCTGCATCATTCAATCTCTGCTCTCTTACATTGTCCGTCTTCCCTTTGCAGTAGTCAGTAGGTGCATCTCTAGCTAGCATCATCCATACCAAACCCACTTGTGTCATCACACGTTTGGCATCTTTCTCAAAGCCCGCTAGAGGCCTTCTACGCAGTACCGTACAATACACAAGAATCTCTTTCCAGTAGTTCATAATGACGTCACTCCGAAAGACTTCACCATTTTGGGTCATTCTTTCTGCATCGATTGGTCGGAAAGGTGTTTCATTCTGTCATTTCGGCCCAAAAATCCGATTCTTACCTTATCTGTCAAGTGCTTTTTTGTGTAATGTACCTTGCGGAATTCCTCAAGAATGTACAGTACTCTTTAGTTAGCCCATGTGGAAGTATGAGTAAAATATCCTGCTTGCATTTATAACTTCAATGGCGCAGAATCTTGAGTGCAAATCTTGTTTCATTTCAACGTTATTCGTTTCCTCGACCATGCAATTCTCTAACTTAATCTCTGTTGTCTTCTTACTGGCACTGTTTCACGATGTGGTCAGTCAGGACTTCCTCCCCAAAGAACTTCAAAGCTCGCTCCGTCAGCTTCGCAGGGCTCGTGGCAGTGACGATAGCAACAGTGACGACAGCAACGATGAAGCTGGCGATAACGGTTGTGAACTCATGCCGATCTACCTAAAGGCAGAAGACATCCAAGCCAACACCTATCTTTCTGGTAGCTTTATCGGCGAGACTGGCTCCTTTTACGGTGGGCAGTACCCCATGTACGATTCTGAGAGCTTTGACAATAGGATCGGGGACTACGAATTTGCAACCAACTTTTTGAATGTTGATTTTGCTTCCAACAAGGTCCAATGTGTGGGAAATGGCTCTTACACCTTTGGTGAAGCAGGTGGCTTTGAGGTTCGCCGTGCCCAAATCACGTGGACTGCGACTTGTGCTAACAGTCCTTTCTTCACAATTACTGGTGGGCAAAAGGAGTACTCTGGCGCAAAAGGCTACAGTGTGTTTGACAGACAACTTGACGGGGGTTTAGGCAGTCGTCACGATATCTACCTGTGCAACAATTAATGGCCAACTATAAATGCATGTGTTTAGTGTGTAAAAGTGCTGTCTTTGTTTTTGTTGAGAAACAGAACACTACAAGCCATAACTCGTCCCTGAGCTGTAAGTCTTACCTGGTGTCTCTAAATAGAATGCTTGCCACCAATAGTTTTATCTGGGACTCTCCCTCCCTGATGTCGCTCGGTCATATCTTTGATCACTATCCAACTAGGGCGCAAGGCGTCTGGATATTATTCAACGAGATGCCCCGCTGATGGCAGAGAGGATTGGGATGAGTAGTATACGTCAAAGGCGGCTGTAATGTCCACGTGCTCTATTGTCACAAGAGAGCGCGAGATATAACCGCCGAGTAGCTTCAGTGTAATCCAAAGATGCGAGAGACAAGAGGCACACGATAAGCTGGCTGACATACACGGTTAGGCATTAGCCACTGACTCTTCGCCTCCTCCTGTACCTAGTACCTTATGGGTATGGTGGTTTTTGTCAAGAGATATTCTCATTGCGGGCCACGTCACCAAAAAATGATTTTGACCAATAGGAACCGAAAAACAAGAGCTGACGAGCTCGTCATCACCCGGAAATATGGAAGATCCAAAAATCGCAGCCACGGTGCGTGAAGATGCACTGGGCGTACTTATAAATCCTGGAGTGGGCCGACATGTCGGCGGATGGTGATTGAGTTCTCAACCTGGACCTTCTTCTTCTAGTCCTCAACTATTTAAGGTCGTCATAAGAAGCATGTCTAATCTAGAGATCACTTCACGTACTTGGAGCTTCTCGGTCCAGGTTCCATCGTCTTCTGCTCGTCCTTCGTGTCGGCGTAGCCATTGCCGTCGTGATCACCCGCTTTCGCCTCCAGGTGTGGGGCCCTCGGAGCTTCGGTGTTATCTCTATCCTCATCTTTTCATCTGTGTTCGTAGTCCACGCCCTTGCCCACCTTTTCCAGTTCTTCTTTGGCAAAACTTGACGTCGGCCCTTGCCCACCTTTTCCAGTTCTTCTTTGGCAAAACTTGACGTCGGATCATCTTCGAGTACTTGTCGATACTGCTCTGCAGCCTCGGCATTTCGTCCCAGGTTTCTCAGAACGGCGGCAAAGCTCATTCGCGCATTCGTATAGGTCGGCTTGGCTGCAATGGCTCCCTCGTAGTATGGCACAGCTTCTTCGTATCGTCGCATTCTCGCCAGCTCATTTCCCATGTTGGCACGTCCCTTGATTCCTGACTCGGAATGAGGGTCCAAGTCAATCACTTTTTTGAAGTACTTCATGGCATCCTCTCGTTGACCCATGCTGGAATACGTATTACCGAGCCCATTGAGAGAGCTGACACGAGTGGGGTTGATTGCAAGTGCCTGTTCCAAGTGTGGAATAGCTTCCTCTGGGCGACCCAATTTGGCCAGAGTAGCGGCATAGTTGGTAAGCGCCGTCAGGTCGTTGGGATCCTGTTGGACGGCTCGTTGAAAATATGGTTCGGCCTTGAGCCATTCCTTTTGGCGCTTCAATATGATTCCAAGATTGACTTGAGAACCGCGTGCTTTTGGATTAGCACTGGTAATGTAGGAAAAAAATGCCTCGTTGTTTTGATAAACGGGAACATGACGGAACGTGCGAGACGCCAGAATGGCGGCGAGGACAGAAGGAATCAACCATCGTTTCGTGGCAGTCGCAGTAGCAGTATTTCCATCTTTACGAATGTTGTCCGTCATACCAGTCACCACGGCGGAAAAGCACACAATGGGTCCAAGGCTTGCCAAGTATTGGAAGCGATCCGCCACAAAGGAGAATTTCATAAAACCAAAATCAATCAGTCCGAGAACAGGAAATAAGGTACCGCAAAAAAAGAGCAGCGAAGCAAGAGGACCACGACCAATGGCGTTTCTCCAGAAAAAGAGACTAACGAGTAGAGTGGCAACGAAAAGAAAACACGAGCCCCAAACGATGCTGTCTTCTTGGACATTCCAGCGTTGATAGATAATCTGCTGCTCACTGGGCCAAGCCAATTGAAAGAGATAAAAACAAACGGCGCGGGGCGCAATCGAGATTTTCTGCGGCAAGGTATGTCCAAAGTCCACTGGATCTCCAGCCCTGGCGGTCATGACGTCTTGTGCCCCCAAGAGCAATCCGAGAACGAGAAATGGTGTCGCACGCAGTGCCTCTATGGCGGATATTCTACCACGAATGGACCAGGGAATTACAAGTAAAACGGCGGGTAGAGTGATGACAATGGTCTTGGAAAGCATGGCCAATGCATAGAACAAAAGAGAGAGAAGCAAGGCTCGACCAGTGTTGCTTCTTGGAGGAGAAAGTCGGGTGTTGACATTCGGATGCAGAAACAACGCCAATAGGAAGAATAGGCCAGATAGCACATCTTTTCGTTCAATAATCCAGGCCACACTCTCAACATTCATGGGATGAAGAGCAAATAGAAACGCTGCCAACCAAGATGCATGTTCGTCGAGGCCAATGTTGTTTGCTATTTTGCGGACCAAACATGCATTGCCAATATGAAATATGACATTGGTGTAATGGCACAAGTCGGGATCAAGACCGTGAATCCAAAACTCAGCCCAGAAGGATATGTATGTCAAAGGCCAGTAATGAATCTCTCTCATGTCTTTTGTGTCCCATAACAGTTTGTAAAGACCTGTGAGCGCTGATGGGTTTTGAACATGTGTCAGATCCTCCTCGAAAAGAACATCGTCCCACACAAAACTAGTGCCACCACCGAGAACAGGGGAATAGGCCATGACTGTCGATGTAGCCAAGGCGATGATGTACACGTATACATAGCTATAAGTAGCGTCAATGCCTTCTTTCCTAAGATCCTCTCTTCGCTTTGGCTGTGACTGTGCTTTTGGCTTCTTGTTGCCCACTGAATTCTTCTTCGAACGCATTGTTCTTCAATGTAATACAATACATTAAAAAGAAAGAGATGAACGGTGTGGCGGCTAGGTTAGCTGATCAAGCAACTCTCAAACTGAAACTTGTCAAAGTGTACCAGCATACAAGTTTTTTCATGAGATGAGGGTGTTGAAGCTGTGGGATCTGATCGTGCGACGGCGTGTTCCATCGTTCTCCTGACGGAAAAGGTCTCTGCCGTGCAGAAGAAGGTGATTATTTTGAGACGGTTATATCTTGAGGAATTCCGGCACTGAAATATTCTTTTCTAAATTTATCGCACGATTTGTTGTACTCAGCCGCAACAGCTAGCTGATGACCAGCAGGGACGTCCTGCTTCGCAGATTTCTGGCTCTCATAAACTCAACCAAGCTCCAAACAAACATCAACCCAACAATGCCTAAATCTACAAAAAAGAATATTTCTTCCCACGCCGAACTCTCTGGGGAGATTACCGAATGTGCTACCAACCGCACCATCAATCCAGATCCAGAAAAGGTTGGAGCAGCTTCCACAGCTCCAATCGAAGAAAGCACCAAAGAACTGTTAGAACGCTTCCTTCGTGGTGGCGCGGTCCAGTCTCAAGTTAATAATCTGCGCAATAGAGGGCAAGATGCTACTCAAGTCAGCGACCTCATCTCCAAGATCCTTACAAAGTTGCGCAATGACAGCGAGGCCGACCAGGTCAGAAAGCACTACAGGAGCTCCAGTAAAAATACAGGTTAGTCAAATATTGCGAAGTAGCAGGTGACAGAACACCATGCTTGGCGTGGTAGCTTTTTGTGGACCATGCTCTTGAAGGTAATAGTTCAGCTAGTCTTTTCCTTAACAGCTCATCAAAGAATGTAGGAGTTCTTGCCCTATGTCATCTCACTCACAGCCTTTTAAGCATCACCATTTCTCCGACGATGACTAGTTGCATAAACAACAGCCCGGGAAACAGTTCAATTCGCCACAATCAATAAAAATATCTCTCACACCAGATTGACAAAGGTTAGCTGGAATAGCACCGGTGAAATCGTTGTCTCCCAGCCCCAAATTTGTCAAGCTCGACAACCGACCCATATCCGTTGGGATTGTGCCAATCAAATTATTTGCACGGACACTCATCGCTCTCACGAGGGTCATCTCGCCTATCTCTGATGGGAGAGGCCCGGTTAATTGATTCTGCCAAAGGTTCAATACAAGCGAGTTCGTGAGAAGGCCCAGCTCAGTTGGAATCTGACCGGTGAGATGATTCTGGCTGAGACCCCAGTCGGACAATACCCTGAGATGTCCCAGTTCTGTTGGAATGGATCCGGTCAAGCCCGCTTCAAAAAGATGCAACCCCGTCAACTTCTCGCCAAGAAGGCCCAACTCAGTTGGTATAGTGCCAGTCATGAATGGATTCTGAGCCAAATCCAAATTTTGAAGACGAGTCAGTTGGCCGAACTCGGTTGGACTAGACCCTATCAACTCATTCCGAGCAAGTATCAATTCAGTCAACTGCGAAAGAAGACCAATTTCCGTTGGTATCAGCCCCACAATTCCATTGTTTGCAAGGTTCAGCGAATTGAGCATTCTTAGAAGACCTAATTCTGTCGGGATGTTTCTGGAAAACTCATTTCCGAGAACAGAACAGGACGATAGCAGGCTAAGTCGGCCAAGCTCTGTTGGGATTGACCCGGTCAACGCTTGGCTCGCAAGGTTAAGATACTTGAGGTTGGTTAAAAGGCCAAATTCTGCAGGAAGAGACCCTTGTAGCTCTCGTCCAGAATCAATCTTCACAAACTCAAGCATTCCACTGACGTCGCATTGAAGGCCAGTCGGAAACCAGTCACATTCGTTAGTTGCGGACAGCCAGCTCTGACCAAAGGACCACCCAGGTCCGTTCGCAGCGAAGTATAGGGTGGCAAGGACAAATCTCTGGACGAGGCGATCATCACTCAAAGTCATGTGGTAAGATTCCGTCGAGAGCCATTGGAGAGCTTCGAATTGGGGGGATGTTGTGTCGTTCACTGGAGACGTGGGACTTAAGCTGGTAATCAACCTGAGCATATCTTTGAAAATGACTGTCGTTGGCGCAAATGAAGGTTGCGAAGAAGTGGTTGGTGATGTGCTCCCGGTTGGAGACCCTGTTGGCTCACCAGTGCTGGTGGTGAGATTTGCTCTCGGACTTCGTGTCAGCACAATGCTCAAAGCTACCACAATGGCACTTGTCACAACAGCGGCAACCAGTACACCTATTCGTTTCCAGCGACTTGACTCATTCTCCTTAGCTAGATCAAGGGGAATGGCAGATATTGCGGTACCCTCATTCACCAAAGTTGCTTGGATTTCAGGAGTATTGATATCACCAGTAGGTGTTTCGATGTCCATGTGGTCCAGATAGGATGCATCCTCGGTATTTTGTACGCCCGCTGGACCATTGATGCCATAGGCGCCTGGGCGAGTGACCCCAATGTCTTCAACAGCAGTCTGGATGATGTTTTGTGGGGACGATAGGGCGAGTGCCATGGCCGAGGCATTGTCGGATACGCGAACATTGTCTTGTGGTGGCGCAAGCCCTAGTGCCTTGGTGCTCGATACTCTGACTGTACGCTTCTTCGCCGATTTCGCAGTGTTTTTGGTGTCATAATGATCAACACTAGAGCGTGTATGTTCCTTGCCATGATGATAGCCGCGAGCACCAGGAACATAAGGTTCAATGCCCTCCTCCTCCTTCACCTCTTCAGGCAGTTCTTCCGCAGCAAATGGCTTGGACTTGTTATAAAGACTGTACATGAGGTTTTAATCGCGTTTGGCCGCTGGGCTGCTGTTCAGAGTGGCCGATGCTTAAAATTATGAACTTCCCCTGACAACTCTCACTCTGAATGATGCAGATGTGCTTCTTACTTCAAGACCCGAACACAATCAGTCGTGCCCCTCTTATGGCAAGAGGAGTTCTTTTGAGACAGAGCAAAATCACCTGAACTAGAAGATTTTGTATCGAATTTAGATAACTTTTGGTGGCGTAGCAATTACTTAGAGAAACCAAAAATGCTCTAAATTCGATACAAAATCTTTCTGGTTAAGTTTTTGTTCTGTAGAGTAGTAGAGGGGCGGGGGTTCGTTTTCATTTGGATCTTTCTTCTCATTCTAAAACTCTACCGCGGGGTACACGATTGCAATCAGGATCATTCCTATACAGTACCTCACCATGATGAAGTTCCTCGTCTGTATGCTCTTCATTTCCACCGCCACTCATGCCCTGTCGGCTCCGTCTCAAAGGGTGGCTGTGATTGGTTCGACAGGACGATTGGGGAGAGAGGCAGTGCAGCTGTTGGCATCGCGTGGCATTCCCTGCAAGATGCTGCTCCGCAAACCCGTTCCACCAGGGCCTGCACCCACGGAACTCACAGCAAAGTCGACAAAGGAAGAAACGTCAGCCTTTTTGGCGTCACTCCCCAATGTTGACGTTGTAGAGGGAGATGTCAGCAATGCTGACTCGATGAAGGAGCTCCTAGACGATTGCACTTCATGCCTTGCTCTCTTTGGAGCTACAAGAACAAGCAAGATTTCCGATATCTGGACCAATCCTGAGGAGAATGATCCGACACATGCCAAGAATATCAACTATCGGGGCGTTGCCAACATTATTGAGGCTGCCAAGGCTTCGAAAAAGTGCAAGCGCATAGTCAGGATCACTGGAAAGGGAGAATCTCCGAACAGCCTCTTTTCGGTTCTGATCAATCTACTTGGAGGTATGGCCAAGGCGTGGAACTATCAAGGTGAATTGCTGCTGCGGGATCAGGACGACGTGGACTATACAATCATTCGACCTGGTGTCATGTCGGAAGAAGGTCCTACAGGCAAGGTTTTGACGCTGGCAGACGATGGCGGTGATTTGCCCGTGGCCAAGATTCGATATGCAGACATTGCAAGTCTCTGTGTAGAATGTCTTGCGTACCCGAATGCGGCACGAAGTACATTGACCGCCATGACCACAGATGAAGGTGAGGGTGAAGCTTCCTATGAGACGCTGCTTGCATCGGTTCAGGCAGATAGACGTGTGTTTCCAACAGATATGCTGGAACAGAGTCGAGCTGCGGTCAAGAAGGCAGCAATTGGGCTAGCCGTTGGTGCCCTCTTCATCTTCAGCATAGTTGTACGATCTTTCTTGAGTATACTGTTCTAGAGAGAATGCGCACACACCGGGATAAATGCGAACCTCAACGAGACTATCAATAGATATCTTCAAATGCCAACAGCACAAGCAACAAACAAGCTAATTTTTGCAATGCATACACCTAGAAACACATTGAGACTACTCGCTACCAACCAGTTATACGAAGGCGTCACTATGATCCCCCAGAATGTCGACTCGACTCTCCTATGCTACGAAGCGTGAAAGTGATGTTTAAAACAACGTGATCGTAAATAGCTTGTAAGGTGATCATGATGTACGTATAGCAATATGATACACAAAATAATGTCGAATAACATGGACTGACTGACTGACTGACTGGTTGGCACCACGCACACCCTTACGCTTCTGCTGTGCTGTTGTTGTTGCTGCTGCTTTTACCAAACAGTTTCGACACACCTCTGCCCACTGCGTTTTTCACTTGCGCCCAACGCATGCGCAACAAGCGTACCATGAATCTCGTGCGGGGCTTGCCGTACCCTTCAAAGGCGCGTGATCGAAAGTTCCTCATGGCCTTGGTATATTGCTCATTTCGTAACACACTCGTGGCTGCCTCCCAGCCCCATCGTTCGGCTTCTTCGCGAGCCGTCTTGCCCATCTTGGTGCGGAACTTTTTATCCTGCAGTTGCTTCAAGCGTGCGACAAAGCCGTCCGTGTCACCAGGCTCCACGAGAAAAGAGGTCTTTTCATCGTCAATGATGGAAGGAATGCCTCCAGCATTGGCGCCAACGACAGGAACGCCGCTAGCCATACTCTCCAAGACAACAAAGCCCAGTGTTTCCGAATCGCTCGGCATGCAAAAGACGTCGGCGGACGCAAAGGCTGCACTCAAGTCGTCCCCAGACAGTTGGCCGGTAAAGACGGTTTTGGTACCCTTGAACCATTCCTTCAACTCGTCTGTCTGAGGTCCACCTCCGACAATGGCGAGGCGAGCATTGGGCATCTGCTCCATCATTGCCTTAATATCCTTGAGACGCTTCTCTGCTCCCAACCTACCAACATAGACCATGAGGAAATCCTTGGGATTGCCGTCAGTCATGCGCTTTCTGATTTCTTCACTCCTAAATTCAGGGTTGAATCGTTCCATGTCAATGCCGGTTGAATCGTTCCGTGCCAATGCCCTTGCGCCAGACTTCTACATCCTGAATACCGTTTTCATTCAATTCCTGTTTCATTGAGGAGATGTGACAAGGGTTAGGTCAGCACGATTGTGTGCTGCTCGAAGCATCTGCCAGCAGATGCTTTCAATCTTTGGGATGAACCCGAGGTAATTCTTTCCGTACGAAGGCATGTGTGTGTGATAGGACATGAGAAGGGGGATCTTGTTGATACGAGCATAGAGAATAGCGGGGAAGATCAAGAAACCACTGCGAATATCAAAGCATGGATTGTTAGAAGATGAGAGAACGTCTAAAGGGGTTGCAAGCCAGATAATTCTTGTAGCTCCATAAACTTACGGCGACGTAACATGAATCAAGTCTGGCCTTCGGGCTTCAATAATCTGAGCCCCAACGGCTTCTGGAAGGTCACATGAGAGGGAGATCTGTCGATACAGTGGAAACGTGAATCCCAAGGTATGATGAATTGGAAACCCCATGTGCTCCTTTGGCAAGTCCTTCTCAGGTGTGCCAGCATCAGTAGTCAGAACGTCAACATTATCTCCTGCCTTTTTGAGAAACTTGAGCATTTCTTTGAAACGATTGGCGTATCCAGAAACATGTGTAAACGGGGTCGGCTCTACCATCAACATTATATTGCGAGGAGGCTTTGACTGTAGCGGGGGCGCATCTGAATTCATTTGAAGAGATGATGATTTTCTTCTCGAAGTCGTTGTTGTCGACCTACTTGAGCCAGTACTTGAGCCATCTGTGACAACATTGCTTCCGGCAAAAGAAGAAGGTCGGGCTGTGAACGCTTCCACTGCGCAAACGAGAGCAAACAAAGCTAATGCGACCCACTTCATTTTCTTGAGAAAAGTGGGCTTGGACCTACAGGTACTACTCTGCTTCGAGGTAAATAAGAATGAAGATGTGGGAAATGTTGATCTTCAATCATCTCTCATTTCTGATGGCAAATTCGTCTACGTTTGCGCCTCTTGATGGAGCTCGTGTGTGTCGGATGCATGCGGCAAAATTTGTCGCAACTGCCATACACTGGCCAATAGTGATCTCAATGACGCGTTAGTTCAGGCAATTGCATTGGGTTATCGGCCTGGAACTCTTGTTTCGAGCTCTCTTTGAATGGTATCTTTTGCTTCCACCTGTACGTCATTGGAATCTTTGGAAACATCAAAAATCCGGTACGAATGTTCTACGGAAGATTCGTACCGGAAGATTCATACTGCATTTCTGATGTTTCCAAAGATTCCAGCGAAGATTCACCGTCTGGTCGTTATACGAATATGCTACAATAAAATAGTACAGTAGACAGTATTTGATCCTGCTATTCATTCTACGGAAGCACATGACAGACGCTGCAGATGGGTACAGACAGTACAGTACAGTACTGTAGCTGGCTCCACCTGGCGCAAACAATCGGGAGACCGCCCGTAGCGCATCGCAGCTGGCTGGTGCGCCATCGGCTGTTGAACCAAAACAGGTGAAGAACTTGAGGATACGATCTTGAGACATCAACCTCAACATTGTAGGATTGCCCTTATCTTCTCCTTTGTCAGCCCCAAGCTATACCCCGCCCCCCATTAATTAGCCCCCTCAACAGAATGACTTTCACGAAGCCCTTTCGGAGACAGGAATGGAGTTTCCTCTTCTTGGCGGTGTTTTCAGTCACTTTGGTCCATGTAAAAAGGTGAGCAATGGAGACTGGTGGAATTAGCAATGCTTAGGTTGATGTGTGATCTTTTGTGATGTGAAGGCTCGTTGTGTTGTAGTCTACATCTTGCCTCAAGAGATTGTGAGCGATCTTGTGAGTTTTGCTAGTTTTGTGAGTGCAGAACGCTTTCTCAATCCCATGTGGTTGACGCTTTTCTTGACACCCAAGTTCGCCCCCCAAAAAGACAGGTCTGCGTACGTCAAACAACGTCATCAAACCTCCCGAATGTAATAATACAAACTGTCCCCAATCAAATCAAAATCTATCCACCATGTTGCTGTTACGATGCAGTACTCTCACCGCAGTCGCCCTCGCCTACAGCTTTTCATCATCACACAACAGTAGAGCACATGCTGCCTTCTCCACAGCACCGTCGTCGTCGTCGAGACATTTTGGTGTCAACCGAATGTCGGCATCATCCAAAGAGACGGAGGACATTGAAACTCTTATACCAACCGACGACGAACAAATTATAAGCGAAGAGGACGAAGCTGGCATCCAACTGCCGACACGGTTGAAAAATCCAGGTGTCGGTTGGGATCACCATCACCAAGCGACTCTGCGACTGGTGCGCGGTGAAAATGCTGCTCGACACCCCCTGCTAGTGTCATCGACGGACGAGTGGAAACAATTGGAAAAGCATGCCGAGGAGATTCAAGATACACATCTCAAAGACTTGTTGCAGGATCAGGAACGGTGTGATGAATTCTTTGTGGAGGAGGATGGTGTGTACGTGGATTACTCCAGACATCGTGCCACGAAGGAAACTATAGATTTGCTACTAGAGTTGGCCGAGAAGCAGGACCTAAAAGGAAAGATGAACTCCATGGTGAATGGAGAAAAGATCAATTTTACAGAACGACGTGCCGTTTTGCACACTGCGCTTCGTGCTTCTAGAGATCAGATTGGAACTGTGTTTGTCGACGACATGGATGCTATTGGTGAAGTCCACCAAGTGTTGGATCAAATTAAGGCCTTTACAAATGGAGTTCGCTCAGGATCCATCCTTGGATACACGGGGAAGCGACTTCGGAACATTGTCTCTGTTGGTATCGGAGGAAGTTATTTGGCTCCTGAATTTCTACACGAATGCTTAAAGACTGAACCAGAGGGAATCAATGCAGCTCTTGGGTACAGTCTGAGATTCCTCAGTAATGTTGATCCTGTCGATGTGGAACGAACCTGTGCTGACCTCGATCCAGAGGAAACTCTCATTGTTGTTGTGTCAAAGACGTTTACGACTGCGGAAACCATGTTGAATGCACGCACTATGCGACAGTGGTTGTGGGATTTCATGGGTAACGACAAGGAAGTTGTACGCAAGCATGTCGTTGCTTGTGCATCCGTTTCCTCGATTGACAAGGTTGCTGAGTTTGGTGTTGATACCGAAAAGTATTTCTTCCGATTCTGGGACTGGGTTGGTGGGCGCTACAGCGTTTGTAGCGCTGCCGGAGCTGTTCCAATCAGCTTGCTGTATGGTTATGATCTCTTTGAAAAGTTCCTTCAGGTATGTACCATTATTTTACAGAAAGTGGGATTCATTCATCTTTGCGTTGAGCCGTAGCTGACACACTCTGGTTGCTGAAGGGTGCTCACTCCATGGATCAGCACTTTTTGAACGAGCCGTTCGAGAGAAACATTCCCGTGATTTTGGGTCTGCTTGGAGTATGGAACATGTCCTTTCTTGGTTACAATTCTCGTGCGTGTCTCCCGTACGGCCAGGCGCTACTCAAGCTTCCTGCTCATATCCAGCAATTGGATATGGAGTCGAATGGTAAGTATATGACGAAACATAACGTTGAGGTGGATTATCCCGTTGGTGAGGTGGATTTTGGAGAACCAGGAACAAATGGTCAGCACTCGTTTTACCAATTGTTGCATATGGGTCAGACAGTTCCATGTGATTTCATTGGATTTGTTCAATCGCAACATGATCTATGCCTAGATGGAGAAGAGCTGTCGTCCCATGACGAGTTGATGGCTAACTTCTTTGCGCAGCCGGACGCCCTGGCAAATGGTTTGACTGCCGAGGAGCTCAGAGCCGATGGATGCGAAGAGGAGATGATTCCTCATCGCACCTTCAAGGGCAACCGGCCTAGCTCGTCTATGCTGCTTCCTCGGTTAACCGCCTACGCCACTGGTCAGATTCTTTCTATTTACGAGCATCGCACAGCTGTGCAGGGTTTTATCTGGGATATCAATTCCTTTGATCAGTACGGTGTCGAACTGGGCAAGAAGCTGGCAATTGATGTCAGAGATCACCTGATGGATGCACGCCATTCTGAATCATTTGATAAAGTTGACACTGGCAGCCCAGCGACAAGCCGTATATTGAATTACTACATCAACAACAGCCAGACTTCTCAGGGCACCGAACCTAGGGCTACCGCAGATACAAGCGTCTCACGACGGACGAATCGTGATATCCGTCCGCCATCAGGAAACAACCTTGGTGGCAAAGATGGAAAGCTATGAAAAGATTCAAATGATACAGTTAAGTAACTTAAGTCTGTTCATTTTCACACGTGCATGCCTGAAACAGTCAGCTTACGACGTGAATGTGAGGTTGCCTCATTAGCAGCCAAGTTCGTTCAGTGATCGAAGCAGCGGTGTTAGTTTTATA